>JAQFXT010000075.1:0-99007 GCA_034683725.1 Strigamia crassipes
CCAAAAAAAAAAAAAAAAAAAAAAAAAAAAAAAAAAAAAAGAAACATCCTCGGCACTATTTTAAACCCGAGAATTTTTGGAAGTGTTCCACCGGAATGCGACCGTGACGTGGCCATATAAATGATTGACAGCTGCTGGCAATGCGCATAAATTAACACAAAAGATTTTGTCCTCTTTCCTTCCTTTGAAAACGACGCAGCGAAAAGTCGTAAATTCAATTTTTCATTTTTAAAAGCGGATATTTACAGTTTATGTTGATCGATACAAGACATGCGCTGCAAATTAAATAAGCCCCATAGGGACGGGGACACGAGGGAGAAAACAATTTCCGTCAAAATCTATTTTATTCCAATCCAATCGTATTTTAGCACATTGCACGTCCTCCCTCGCCATTCACTTCCGTCTTGATTCGAGCCGAAGCAAAACCTAGTAATGACAACGACGACGGCGATGATGGTGATAAGAAAAAGAAAAAGAAAAAGAAAAAAAACACAAATGAATAAAAGGCAACCTGCAATTCTTTTCTATATATTTTGACCCGAAAAAGATTTAAGTCGCGAGTTGTTTGCACGTCGACCATTCGAAATAGAAAGAGAAAAGAAGACGCATCGGTGCAACTGCAGCTCGGATTCAAAGATTAATTGGTTTACACGCTACACGTGACATCATTCCAACTAATCCCGAAAAGAAATCGTGCAAAGATAGATAGGAGGGGAGGGGGGAAAGTGAAAAGAAGCAGCAATCGCAAATTGTTCATCCACCGGTCAAGTGGAAACTACTTTGCGTCTATTACATTGCCATTTGAATAAATTTAATTGAAAACAGCCAATAAATTGCGTTTAATCCTCATAAAACATTCTTTTTTTGCGTTTCACGTTAATCCGCAAGCGTAACAAACACTTTCCCCTAGATAAATTACTGGGTTCGCAAACAAATTTTAGTGTGGACAAGACGAAAACAGCCCCACGTGTAATTTCTCTTTCTCGTTCCATACTCGCTTGAATGCCCCACGTAATGAAGGACATTTGCAACCTTCCTGTAATCCTGTTGGTACTTAAATCAAATCAAACTTTATCTCTGATATCAGCGCGAGATACTAAAACGCACATGATCATTATTTTTAAACTTTCTAATATAATTTCACCCGTAAAAAAAATGCAATTACGCAATTAACGTTTAACGTTTTTAAAAAACTTTTTCTCGTAAAAAAAAACCAAAGCTATATCGTAAACTTGATGCATAGCACAAGGAAAACTCACGAATTTCACATTCCTCTTTTTTTTTCTTGTTTCTATGCGTGCGCCTTGAAACTCGATGCACTTGTCACTCGATCATTTACGAGCGATTGTATGCAGATCAGGTATGTGTCTTCGAGTCCAGCAGAGGCGGAGGGGTACTTGATCTTCACGCATAAGCGATAATAAGTGAACGAGACGTGACAAACCCTCCCAAGACGAAAATTTAATCAGACCCCGCCCCCGCATCTCAACTCCAGCGGCAAAAGCAGAGAGAGAGAAAGTTCAAGGCCCACACGAAAAAGTGAGCCGCGCCACTAAGCATTAATGAAAGAAAAAGCTAAGCGAGATGTGTTTAACGTGCAATGCATCTCACTCCATCAAATTTGCACCATCAAAAAACCAGAGCGAGACGCGACAGCTGCAAACTCAAACAACGGGGGGAGAAAATCGGGTCACAAGTCATCCGACGCCCACTCGCTACGTATACAATGTACTCATGTTCGACAGCGAATGAATACATGAATGGCAAATTAAATCCAAAATAAATCCCGACTTTGAACGTACGAGTGGGACAAACACTCAACCATCACCACCCAAGTCACGTGCGCGGTGCTCAAGGGGTTTTCAAAGATGGCGTCGAGCAAACCCTTCCATTTCAACCCACACACACATCCACCACCCTTTTAGAAATTTTTTAAATTTTTTTTTTATCCCGTTTTGTTTTGTTCCTTCTCACGCATTCCCCCTCTGTAGCGAGCTTGGGCGTCCGCCTGCCCGTCTCTTGAGATTGGATTGCGCCCATGATCAGATTCAACAAGTACCAACAGCGCACACCGACCCCGTTACAGCGAAACCCGTTGAGCGAATATGGAAGCGAGGTGGGTTCGAGGCTGGGGGGAATGGGAATTCACATCCTGCTCTCCTCCATCGACTACAAACTCACTTAGGCAGTGAATCCATGCACTTCCGGACACATCCAGGCATGGCCACTCGAACAAAAACGGGGAAAAAAAACAGCTAAGTTGTGGGGAAGGAAACAAATTTGACTGACGGACAAGAAGAGGAGTCAGAGGGAAGAGAAAGAAAAGGTTACGCTCGGTTGGAGCGCCCTTCGGCGCCTCAACTTGATGAACACTGGGGTTTGACCGCACCGGATGCGCTATTCGTTTCTTGTTGCATGACTGGGTGAGTCAGCACATACTGCAAATGAGTTGGTATTTGCTTTTCAGTTCACTTTTCGAACGATCACATTTAGCCCGCATCATTAATTACGCGATTTCACGCAGTGTCAAGCGAATTTTCGTGTGGAAATATAAATTAAAAATTCAGCAACCCGTCTTTCGTCGAGCAAGGATTTGCGAACTGCTGTGCAAACATGGCGGGCGTTTGCGACGGGAGCGAGAGCGAGATCGGGAGCGGGAGCGGGAGCGGGAGCGTCGTTCTCAAGCCGGCGGTTACGCCTTCTGTCTACAACTCTACATCGCGTAGAAAAGATAATAACTTCATTCGGGTGATATTCAAGCAGGATTAGAAACGTTCATTAAGAACTGCAGTGTGATGACGAAACCCTCGTTATACGCCGCGAAACAGCTCGTCGCTCAAAAGTCGCATTTCGCAAACGCGAGGTTCAAATTTGCCAGACTCGCACCACGGGCTGCGGGCTATTTATGCTCGCATATTGCAAACGCGGGGTTTACTTTCACTCCTCCTTTTCTCGGCTCGTGTCAGCTTTTATTAAAAATATTTTCTTGTCAAGAGACGCATATTACATCGCATGAATCCGTAATGGAAGAATGTCTCAAATGGCTCCAAAAGTGGAATGAAAACTCGAGATAACGCGCGGGAAAGTTCACGCAACTCGATTGCCGACCTACAACCGCATTTACAACATAAAAAAAAATAAAAAAAATAAAAAAAATAAAAAAAATAAAAAAAATAATGTCCGACTCGGATCGCACATCGCACATCGCACATTGCACATCGCACATTGCACCCAGCCCCGGTCGCGTCTCCCGAGGCAACGATGCCACAAACGTGAGGTGTCAGCATTGATGGAAGGACACGTGTGTTCTGACAAGATTTGATCGGCCTGATGGATTTATTAACTCTATTCCTCACACTGGGGAAAGGGATTAACGGCTCGGCATCTCCTCCCATAGAGTTCAAGACCCCCATCAAACCGAGAGATGGCGTCTCAAAGTGCGAACGCGAGAAAAGGCTCTAAAGCCCCGAGGCCAATTCAATTGAGTCATTCCAGTCTCTCGTACAAACCCCCTTACCTTCAACCAGGCGGCTGCAGAACCCCGCATGCCCTCCAGGGATCGCACCCCCGCCAAAGTGAAGTGAAATTCTGCCAAGACCCAACTTTACTATTCCTTTTACACACACCAACTACAATGGATAGAATAGTAACATGCGGCCAGGGGGACGGGGGTGGAGGGGGCCACCAGAGGAATCCCAGTCACCGACATAACGTATACGAGCTGATTGCACGCCCAATTCCCGGCGGAACAAGCTCAAATAATTTACCAATAAAACCTCGCTACCTGCCCTTCAATTGTCCACAAGTCAAATTGAAATACCACTGCGAGTCTAGTCTACATCGCTACATGCAAATCAAATTGACCCCCAACAACATTTTTTTTAATGTCTTATGACATTTTGCCCCCTTCACTTGTGGAATCCAGCAGCGAGTAAAGCCGACATCTTCAAAAATCATTACTAATTCACAATTCAACGACTTTTACCGCGAAACTAACCAAAAATAAAAAATAAAAACCGACGTCAAGCGTTTTATATAAAATTTAAAAACGTAAAAGAACAATATGCAGCATGTTTAACAACCCCACCTCCACCCCCCCTAAAAAAAAATCACTTTATTCCCAAGAGTAAATTACCTTTTTAAAAGCTAATCTTGACAGATGTGAAGTCGCTTGATATTGCTGTAGCACCAAGTTGCTATGTATCCTACAAATCACTCGCCGACCATAACTGCCACGCCACCGATCGGAGTGCGCGCGGAGAGGCGAAGCAACTCGGTCTTGATTCATGGGCGCCTCCTGTTGGCACTGGCTAAATTCAATATTCTCTTTAGCACATCTCCTCGGTTGGCTTTCAGCACGAGACAAGCTTTATGAGTAATTAACTCATTCTGTGCCGCTTGCATTTTTAAGCTCCAACCAGATTCGCGATCGCATCATGTGACCCACATCAACAACAAGAATGGCGTCGTCAGAGAACAAAAGAGATTTCTCTCCTCTCGTCTCTCGTCTCTCGACTCTCTGGCTGCCTGGCACCAGCTCCATCTCCACCACTCCTCGATAGATTGTGACCACCAAAAGGAGAGTATCACTCTCGCCCGCCGCCATTGTGTCGCCCGGGGTTTAAGACGCCATAAAGGCGGTCATAACGGAGCGAGACGCGTACAATCTAGAATTCCAGATGAAGATCAGACAGAAGCTGAGCCGAAAGGAGGAACAGTAAAACGCTTTTAATTAAGGCCCCACCAAACAGGAAAATGGCCTCGTGCGAACTGCCCATGCGCACAAAAGGACACTCGATGCACCTGCAATCGCAGCACAAAAAAAAAAAAAAAAAAAAAAAAAAAAAAAAACGTCGCACATCAAATTCGTGACTCGTTTCTTAATAAATCAAATAAAAAGAGCATTTTAAAATCAATAAATTGCTCCGAGTGACATTTATAAGTGACTGATAAAATGTGATTTAAAAAATGAAATAAAAAAACGATCACGGTCGGCATGGAAACGCGAATCCACAGGCGGCGTCGCGACTCGAGTCGCAGCTCCTTCGCCTTCACAATGTAGGAACTGCTCAGTAGTCTCCCCTCGTCAAGCGAAATCCTCTCGGCAAACATGTAGATGTTTTCAACCAATCTGGCAATAGCAATTGTGTGTGTGCAGGCCAGTTTCCGCTCGTTTAGGACAGTTGCAAATTTCGAGGCAGTACGAGTCGAAATCGAAGTTGAACAAAACTGCTAGACAAACACAACCAAAACGGTTTCAAACAGTAACGACACATCTCCAATTTACATTCAATTACATTCCTCAATTCCAACGAATTGTGTAATAAATGACGGCAAAGTCAACTAAGCCGGCCCAACAAAAGTGCACAAATTTTCCGTGTATGGCGGCTTTTCTTTCATTTTTTTTGCTTACAAAACAAACATTAAAGTGGTTTTTCTGTCTGTTTTTCATTTTTTAAATGAAGTTTATTTATTTTTTCTTCAGGATTCTAGTGAATGTTTATTTTGCTATTATTTTATGAGAAATAAAACGAGTTTTTTGTTAGCTTTTTATTCACCCGTATATCTGCATGATCTGTCATTGCTTTTTAGAGCCGACTCCCTTAGCTTTACTCCAGTTTTACCGTTTTTCAGATGAATAAACATCTATTCACCTCATAAAACAATAGGTCACCCCTGCACCACGACTGTGCAACCTCTATCTGTTCCCACAAGTATACAGTATATGCACAAACACATCTGGACACTGACCATCTGTGGCCTCACCAAAAGTCGTCTCCAATAAACCCAACGGACATTCGAAAAACATTTCTAAAATGTCGCCTGCAATATTCCAATAACAAATCTTAGATTAAGAAATATTACTGTCAACTCACCTTTAATAAGCAATTTAATAAGTGTCATATACTTTTTTCCCCCGCTATCTTACAACATAAATGAATAATCAATCCATCAGGAAAACTTTTCTCACATCATTTAATGAAAAAAATCCATCATTTGTTACTGCAGAGCATAAAAGTGAAATAAAGCTTCACTTTATAACCGATATATAATGTCATTGTGACGTCAATACACGACAATAACATTTTTTACGATTAACACCCGGGTGTAATTCATTTTATTTTTTATTTATTTAGTGATGGGTCATTGTTGGTAGACCCCATTTGCAAAACTCAATCTGTTGCCTTCTCGCCCGGATGTCAATATTACTAGTCGCTCATAAAAAGCGTAACTTTTTTAATCTCCTTTACTTAATGACGGCCATTTTTGATGAGGTGATGCGGGGGTGTATGATTTATGACCAGCTAATCTCGTTCGTGTAGTTGAGCGATTCTTTCTCCCGTTAGACACCAAATGGGTCTTATTAACATGGAAACTCGCAATTAACTTTTTTCTCCAGCTTCCAGAAACTTCCAAATTTCCAAATTTCATTCTACATTTTTTTTCTTTCCTTTTTCCAGTTAAAAAAAAAAAAAAAAAAAAAAAAAAAAAAAAAAAAAAAAAAAAAAAAAAAAAACCATGTAAAATAAAAATTTAAACAAACTAAAAGAAAACCCAAATCAAATTTTTCCCTCTCTCGAAATTCTGTTGACACAAGCATCACGAATTGAAATTTATTCGAGCCCGAAACCAACTCCAACTTTCGCATCCCTTTTTATGGACCACTTACTCTCCGTGTCACGCCATCTACCATAAAACTACATCAAAATACATATAGACCTGCATCAAATCCAACACCTTTAAAGAACAAAAAAGAAAGAAAAAAAAGAAAAAAAAAGAAAAAAAAGAAAGTGGCTCGAGTAGGGGGAGTGAAATGGAGACTTCTACAGCGCCACAAAAATCTGTCGTTAAAGTGGCCGAAGGGTGGCATTGGAGATTGAGTGCAGTGCCAACGGGTGGAATCGAGTCTGGTTGGGTTGCGAGCTGTTAGGCGTGTGCTGACGTGGCTCATTCCTATTCCCTTCGGCGCTGATCAATGGCAAGTCCGTGTGCTAATTCTCATAAACATTCTCCGGGGACTAATTAGCGTCACCGGCACCCACACAAAAAGGTGACGCGTGCCATTGCCCTTGTCCTCGGCAGCGACAAATCACGAATTTTTCAAATCCCTCTATTCTTTAGAAATAGATCCGAAACCCTAAACCCTAAACTCTAAATCCTAAATCACCCCACAGCTCCAATTGACTCTGACTTTTATTACGACCGACAAAAATGGCCGCGCAAAGCGAAACCGAAACAAAACAAAACTTTAAAGCGTAAATTGTTTGTTTTTCTTTTTATCCGTCGTTTTTACAACGAATTTCTCTTTTCTCAATACAAACTAACGACTAACCTCGACGTTAAGTGCGCGTTATAAATCAGTAAAAATTTTATTTACGAGTTAGAAAAAAAAAAAATAATAATAAAAATAATAAAAAAAAAAAATTTTTTTCTAAATAATTAACCTCATCAACATTCTCACCTAGAAGCGCTAATGGAAGTTAAGAAGACAGTGCGACGCGGAACACAATAGCGAAATCGATTAGCAGTTCATTTTTGTTTACTCGTGTTTACCTCGTTGCTACACTCCGCCGTCTGTTGTTTATCAATTTCGCACTTGCAAACTCAAACTAGTGTTTATTTACTACTCAACCCCTTAGCCCGTACATCTCGATTGATCCTCTTTACTCAGCAAGCAGCGTCTCATCAATGGCAAAGTTGTCTCCGAGGATTTCACACCTGACGGAAAGCCAAGTGTAGTTGACATGCAAACAACTGGCACCGACGGGCGCTTTTCTTCTCAAACGACAGTGCCGGAATTACTCGATCCAAATGCCACTGTACCAACCCTTTAATTTTCATGTCAAACCCAAAAAGAAAAAATTTAAATTAAAAATTCTTCCCCTTTCATTCTCCGGACGAAAAAAAAAAAAATGATAATAAAACTTCATTTTAAAGGACAACCCTTCAAGCTTCATCATATAATTAACTATTAGAATGTTTGACAATGACAGACGGTATACCATATTGGATTAGTAGTGATGGGGTTAATATGACCCCATTGCACACGGTGCACAAAAAGAATTGGGTAATGCAAAGTCAGACTTTAAATCCCATCTTCCTCCTTGCGCTCGCTGTTTCTTATTCACTCGACTAGAGAGAAAAGAAGAATCCCTTCATTGATTCGTCAAGGCACGTTTTTCCATGCAGTTTGCGCCTCGTCTTAATCCAAGTCAGAGGATTCAAATCGGTTCCAGCACAACAACAAACTCGAAAAAAAAGGAAAAAAAAAAAAAAAAAAAAATATGCTGAATCCATGCAACGGGCCACTGTAATCTTCACTAACAATATTCAAAATAAACTTAAGTTTTTTTTAGTTTTTTTAAAAAAAGATTTACAATTTCTTACAGTTTTTTAACACCTTGGCACTCATTAATCACAATAGTAAACAATTGTTTCAAAGTCTTATCTAGCCATCATTCCTCATTAGTTTAAGTAGCTGAATAAGTGTCTAATCTCTTCAACTTTCAAGATTAAAAAATAAATAATAAAAACGACATCAATCAAATCATGTTGTTGTTTAAACTCCCAACCTCAAAAATCAAAATGTAAATTAATTTCTTTACATCGGTTCGCTTCAACTATATACTAATCGAATCATTTCCCGGAGCTAAAAATAGCATTTCGATCGTATTTTCCAAATTTGACTTCTTCTCTTCGACTTCGATATTAATATTCATGGCCGCCAGGCGACGTCGCCACAGACCGTCATCGAGGGCGCTGCGGTCGGCGCGCAATCGCCTTTCAATTGGTCGTGATTGAAATAGTCGACGGCAAACGCGTGAGTCACACGTGCCCACGACCTCCAACAAATGGGCCACAGCCATTTCCAAAATGCAAAATAAAAACAAAATTAGCAAACTGGAAGGTGAGGTGAGGTGAGGTGAGGTGGGCACTGGCAATGCCGCCAGTCCAGTTGACGTTCGCCGGCGGCGGAACGTGACCGAGTGGCCACACACTTTTCAAAACCAGACAAAGAAGTCAGACCTTCAAGGTTATTCGCAGCCACTTGTCGCCAACAAACAAGGACAAAATTGGACATGGCTTGGCTGTTCTGTTTGTCCATCCCTCGGTACACGCTTCCATCCGCACAGAGAAACAAACTAAGCGTGCCCAAGAGGTGGACTTCAACTTACACCACAAATGTTCTTTTTCCTCCACAACCGCCCAATTTTATCCTTCAACGAGACGAGACGAAACGAGACGAAACGAGACGAGACTCGAGACTCGAGATGAGACCGCTGCCATTTTCAATCAACTCATTTCACTCGAGCTCTTTAACTCTACTCGGTTAATGACCTCTTAACTTTTATCATTAATTTTCGCAAACTCAAAAGTAATGACCTTTTAACACTTAAGTTAAGCTCGGCTTTTTACTCGGAATTAAATTTGTAAAAAAGTTCACAAACACGAGCAGCAGAGAACAAAACCAAAATCATCCGGAGTGTGGGTCGAATAAAGTGGGTGATGCTGCTCAACCAAAAAAAAAAAAAAAAAAAAAAAAAAAAAAAAAGAAGAAAAAAAATGCAATAATAATAAAATGTCATCTCCATGGCAACTGTGACATCACAGACGGGAGCAGCTCCAATTATGGAATAATAAGCACAATTATAATTCAAATTTACTGCTCCCAAAATAACCGCTCGCAAGTGCGATCACGCACCGACAAATTTCCTGCCTCCACAACCCAAACCGAAAATCACTTCAAAACAAACTAAATTAATTAAATAAAATCGGTTGCCATGGTAAAGCCAAGCTGATGCTTCCTCGTTGCCACACTCAGCAACAAGATTTTTTTTTCCCTGTTGTATCTCGATGGGCGATGAACCCACTCACCAACATAACCCCTGGTCGTCGATTTCCCCTTTGCAACCCGAACGAATTGTGCTCCTTAATTGCAGTCCTTCGAAATCGCGTTCGAGAAATGTTTCTCGTTCTCACCACTTATTAATTTGAAATGATTGGATGGACGCCCACAGTTCGCACGGACCTTTTCTCTGTCATTCCCTGCGAGCTGTTTGCTTCCCGACGCAATTTCCCTCCAACTTGTTTCTCCCGGCCTCGACTGCACTGGCGACACCGGCGACACCAGCGACACCAGCCAGCAGCGCAAAGAATCACAAAAATACAATTAAAGATGACGCAGCACATGTACGCGCTTAAGGGTGCTTACAACTCAAATAAATACAAAAAAAAATAAGCTTTCTAATGGTTTTCTCGAGGCTAAGTCGATCGCATTCTTGAAATAAATCTTTCGAGCAACCCAAATCGGGATTGCAATCAAATTAATCAATAGTATCGACAAAGCAACTCGACACGTAATAACGCACAAACAACATCAACAAGCCGGAAAATTCTCTCTATGAAACCGGTGAGAATATAATCATCCCCAAAGGTGTCATTATTTTCGCGAGCAAAACATTTCTCCGAAAGTGAACAACTTCCCAGGTGAATTTCTAAAAAAAAATAAATAAATAAACAAAACAAAAAAAAAAATAAAAAAATAGAAAAACCCAAACAAAAATCCAAAAATAAAATATGAAAAAAAAAAATAAAAAAATAAAAATAAAATTTTTCTCAAAACTGCACTGCTTTTCATGTCACTAGCAAACGCAGCCGGAGCCGGAGATTGCAAACCCCAAGCAACGAGCTGCACCAGTCGATATTTGTGCCTTCCTTAAGAAAGTGAAGGCCATCCCTTTTCATCGCCCTCGGCGGAGCCACAACGTGCAGAGTCTGAAGTTGAGAGAGAGAGAGAGAGAGAGAGAGAGTGAGAGAGAGAGAGAAAGAAGCAGATGAGAAGAAAACTCGGCAACGCATTCGTCTTTGCGAATATGTAAGCCCAGTAAAAATTAATTCCTCAAAACGTCGCAGTGGCTTCTCCACCGACCAAAAGTTGCCACTTTTGCATGATTTAACGAACCGGTTCCAATGCATAAATATGCTAATGTTTACGAGTTAATTCCCTCTATGGCTATTCCGAGTGTGCAATACTCCTATAGCCATGGCCCTACACTTACAGCACCTTCAATCATCTACAGGTGAGACCCCTTTATGCGCTCGGGGGCAATAGGCAACTTTGCTTCTCCAATCAGGCAAAAGGCTTTCTCGTCGAGATCAATGAGCGTTGCGTAGAAGGGTAGCTCCCACACTCCCGTTTCCTGGTTCCCAACCCGGTGGCAAATCATTTCTCCAACCGATACAAACTACCGCCGAGCGGGGAAAGGAAAAATGCCAAAACGAGATAAAGCCAACGTTTTAAAGCAGACAAACACCAACAAGTATCGATAATGCGAGTCTCCAGCTTTTGTCGCTGCATCGCAACTTTATTTCACATTTTTCTTTTTTTTTTTTCCTTTTTTTTTTTTTGGATCAAAGAAATTGTAAAAACAAACACGGATGCTGCGCCGCCATTTCTCGAGTTATAGACTTTGCAAGTTCCAAGGTGGCCGTTGCCCATTTACCGCTTCTTAAGAATGGCGATTTAGAGACACCAAGGGGGCCCGCTGATCTCTTTTCGGCCGAGGGAATAGAATGATTTCACTGGGCCTCGACTACGTTTACGACCGTTTTACGAGGAGGGTGCAACAGACCTCCCGCACACCAAAAAGATGCCACAGCACCAGCTGCACAAATGCATGCGGGACCACACTAAGACAAAAGGAGAAACAGCTGCCGAAATGGGATTAGCATTCAAAATCACTGAATCTCCACTCCAAATAGGTTAAAACCAAAAAAACACTTATTTAAAAATTTAAAAAAAAAAATTTCTTTTTTTTTAAAAAAAATACAAATATTTTCTTACCTCATGTCGATGCTTCTCTTTAATCCTCAGTGCATCAAATCTTCAAATTCTAGAAAAATACAAAATAAAAATACAAATTATTATTGTCCCGTTAACTAATTAAAAATTCAAAAATCCATTTTTAAATCTCATTTTAAAATGATATTCGCAGCGAGAAATTAAAACGACCGCATCACTTACGTCAATGTCATCGAATCAGAATGACGCCATTTCTCAACTGCTAGTCTCATTAATGTTTGAAAGCGACGAGTCGCGGCGCCCTCTTTTTCCTCCTAAGCATCGCGAACGGGGTGAACAGAGTTCACCATCACCCCAACTCCCTTCTTAAACATCACTCTTTGCATCATTAATAATAATTCCCGCAACTAACGAGATGGTCCGTGCACTAATTACAAAACCGAGAACAATTAAACCCCTCCCCAACCCCCCGCCAAAAGAAGGAAAAAAAAATCAAAAAAAAAAAGTTTTAGTGCGGAGATGTCCTCGACTCTACTCCATTCCACTCCACTCCAAGCCAGGCCAGTCCAGTCCAGTCCACGTCGTCCGCCCTTTTATTTTCTCCTGACTGCGTCACACACCCATGTCACAAACATCACTTTACAGCACAAGAGTATTATATGCTTTTCTTCTATTGTGAGTCGAGGGTGTGAATCCAAGCGTGCTATTATGACTCTATCAATGGCACAAGTCGGAATGCGACTCACACCAAAGGATATCCTGCTACCCCTCCCAACCTCTCACCCACCAAAACCCCATTGAAAAAGTCTACCCTTTGTCGCGTGACTTCGCGACTGCAATTTCCAATCGCCTTTGCATCCGTAAACCCCCGAAACGTGCACTCTTACGCCGACCGATAATGAAGAGCACTGATTACATTTGATAATGGTAATTAGGTCCGACCACACCGCAAATGGATTACCGTGATCAACTAGGAGGAGACGATTCCACACACACCGCCTCGAGTCGCTTCCACACACAACGAAACAAGAAAAGAAAAATTGAAAAAACGCCAACCACTCCACCACCCGCCAAAAGTCAAGAACGACAATACAAACAATCGCAAACAATCACAAAACCGGGCCAACATGATTTATCAATGTCGCAAATTAATTCCAAAAAAAGAAAAAAAATATATTGGCGTCTTCTGTTCTTTGGTGTTCGGACCACAAGAAAGAAAAGAAAAGAAAAGAAAAGAAGTGCAAAAATTATTCAATTTTTGGAGTTAGAATTCATCGCTGTCGAAATTGGGAATCGCAAAGTTTGCAATTGCTTAGTTAAGTTGCAAATAGATGCAGGAGGCACGAAGCGAATGCACACTGCGACCCGTGGACGAGTGCAATTGCTGTCAGCTCAGTGGCAATTGAAAAATGAGAATGCCCATTCCATCGTGTTGACTCGACATAAACAAAAATGTCCGAGGCAACAACTCGTGATGCAAAAGCGACAAGCTGCAATGTATATTTGAAAACGGCTCCAGAGGAACGGCCAAATATTGCTGAATTCCTCAGAATTCAAAGTGACGTATTGATTCGGTCGGCAGAGGAAACGTCTTTCCCCCCCACCACCACCTCATCTCTCGCCTAGAGACACACCTGTCAATATCCGAGCTATTTTTCAAAGTCGCCTGAAGTTAATGGATTATTTTATCATTTCCTCGCAGACCCGGCCTTACACCTTGTTTGCATCCAAAAGCAATCACTTTTTCATATTTAAAAATATAAGGATTTCTGATTCGACAACGTCTGGTAATCACCCAACTGATTATTAGTCGACCGGAAATTGCTCTTGGAATAAGAGAAACGAGTCGCCGCTTGGCCGAGCAACCAATGTCCTACTGTACCACTGGACAATGAAATGAATAAACGATTTTCCTCGGATGCTCATTAACGAGTTGAAAAGAACATTTTAACTGGCTGCTGTTGGACCTTCGTACACTTCAAGACAGATCGTTCCAATACTCGGCAGTCAGGCACACAGTGGGGTGCCCAACCCACGTCCACCCTCTGCGCGTTCATCATAAGAAAACGCCTGTTTCTAACCCCCGTCGTGGGGATCGGAATTACCCGTATCATTTTTCAAATTTCTGCTTATTAAAGGGTCTGGTCAAGGCTGAAAAATAATGCCAAACTGTTTTAAATTTTTGTTTTAAATTTTTGTTTTAAATTTTTGTTTTAAAGCCGAAAAACAATAAAATTCATCTTCGCGCTTAGGAATTTGCCTACATTGCATTGCACGCTATTCTGGTACATTCAAGCGCCATTCAGCTCGAATTTGATGTCATTGGAATATTTCCCGCCATCTATTGGCAACGTAACAAACTTCTCGGATGAATTAGGAATTGTTTTATCTGCAAGGTTTAGCGTAGGATCGAAATCGAGTAGATGCGAGTGAGCGAGGTCTGGCTTTGGCACGATAGAGGCGGAAATCGCGAGATTTAATACGGATTCGCTGACGTTTGCGCCGCAAATTTCAATTCCACGAGCGAGCGTCGCGAATCTGCGTGTCGCACCACACCTACTCGTTCCGTAAGAAGATTCGCGCACCTGCTCGTCATTAAAGAGCATGACCGTGTGTAAATGACATTCATGTTTAATTACAAACTCGGCTCAAATTAATTTGAATATACTTAGAAACACCTTTTTAACAACTCGCTTCTTCGTTTTACATTTTCCACCGGAAAATAAATCGCGAAAACAAAAACAAAAAAATCAAAAAAAAAAAAAAAAAAAAATCTTTTCGACTGACAATTTAAAATTTAAATGATTTAAAATTGGTGATTAACGATACAATCTTGCAGTGACTGCAGTGCTCTTTCGCATTCCCAGCTTCAGTGGCCCCACCCTCCCCGCCTTAACTATTGATTGTCGCAGAGGTGAACAGGGCCAGGCGGAAACACCTGGCAACGAAGACGAGATGGCGCTCTCGCATCCTCATTTCGGTCGTCATAGCAACACACTTTGGATTGCGAGTGGAGGTATGCCCTGACAGAGATACCATCTCCAATTGCGATCAAGGCGTTCTCAGCTAAGTGTCGGCATTCAACAACCTCCCACCCTCCCTTGATGACTCGAGTCTCATCACCGTCCACCTTTTTCCCAACAAAAACCTTGTTGCAGTTTCACTCCGCTTTAAAACCCCCCAAAAAAATAAATTCAAATAAAATTTCCATTGCGCGCAAAAAAGCGAAGAAAAAGGCAGAAATTAAAGAAGCCTGCGCCCTCTAGGGACGTGGCGGTACAGACGACTTTTAATGAATTTACTACCTTTCTCGACACCGTACACCCAATCCATTAAGGCAAATTCCGCCTAAACTGTTACCTCGAGGGTATAATATACCTTAATGCATATTTTGTTCGATCAACAGAAACAGATGTGGAAAAGTGGAAGAAAACCAAGATGTGGCAATCGATATGATGATTGACAAAAACAAGTTCAAATTACAAAACGAACGTCCAAAACCATCAACTAATTAACACAATAGCCTCCAGATGACCAGAGTAACTTCCATGTTGCCAGTAAACAGGCCATAAAGGAGGGGATCATTACCCGCGAGACCCCAGCGTTTCTTTTTTTTATTTTTATTTTCCCTCCCCTATTTGGTCAGAATTGTATTTATTGATTGCACCCCTCGGTCTATAATGAAGACGTGGTCAGAATCCTCTACTCGAGAGAGACCCCATAATCAATCCTGTGGTCAGGACCTGTTATGATGTTCATCGGGTTTAGAATTTCTTTTTATGCCCTAGTGATGGACACTAAGCACAAGTGAAACACACTCGGGGGAGTCGCCAACCCATATCGTTATGAGTGCGACGTCAATGTTGGACTCGATCTGAGCATCATAAAAACAATTATGCATTTGGGCAGGCCAAGGAAAAAGTTGATGTCTACCAACCGCACCCACAAAATCATTATAGTTTCAGGTGTAACCAAAAATCCTTGACCGTGACGAACATTTTTCAAATCGAGATGAGTGACCTATGACAGCTTCAATGTTAGCATACTTAGAAAATTATAATAATAATAATAATAATAATAATGATAATAATAATAATAATAATGATAATAATAATAATAATAATAATAATAATACAAAATGACAGTCGGCTGCTGCACATCTTTAATTTTTGAGAAAAACTCGGAACGATTTTCTGATTTAACTCATAAATAATGGAGAAACATTTGAGAAAATAACACCCATTATTTTTATTTTTAGTTCAAACATAGGAATTATAAATCTAACTCAATCAAACATAAATTTCCATACCGTATCTATTTATAACCACTTTAATTTCCTCCATTTCACAATGAATAAATTAAATCTCTAAAGTCCAATTTTTTTTTAAATGTAAATTTAAAATTCAATTTTTTTTTTTTCTCTCTGTCTTTTCTTTTTTAGTTGTGAATTTCTGGCTGTAAAATATTTACTAATAGTTCAATTATCAAGCAAACCCTTTGAGGCGGCAGAGCACAACATAATAACTAGCAGAAATAAGTTGTTGCACTTCCACTGATTAAACACGAAACCCAAAGTGATTGTTCACTGAACTTCCACTTTTGTTAAAAGTTTAAACAGCTGATTTCAATACAATATCGCTCGAAACACAAAGCAATCACTAAAGTACACTGTTTAATAAGCAACGATTGCATCTTTTATTCACTACTGAGAGAAATGTATTAAAGTGAAAAGACCTTTCAAGTTAATGATGGAAAAAAGACTTCAATGAGTCTTAAGGGTCAAGTGCACCGACTGTTAACTCTTTGCCAATTAAAATAAGCAATTAAAAAAGTCAAAAATGTCGAAAAGCAGCCGCAAAAATAACGGAAAATTGAAACCCGTCACACTTATTAGGTATTATGTCAAAAACAGACAATTTTTAGCTATTAAAAATTCAGTTTGATCTCGTCTTTATAAAATATGAAATAGTTATTGTCCAATACGCCTCAGAGTTACTGTCCATAAAAACAAACTAAAGTTTCTTTCATAAATAATTGAATGACAAGTTGTAGTGACCCTGCAATTCACCTTGTGGTCAAGAAGATTTCCCCAAAAAAAAATATTTCGTATTTTATTTCATTATTTAAAAAAATCTTTTATCGTGTGTCTGTGACGAGAACTTGTTGCTATGGAAATTAAGTAGGTGCTTCCAGCAGCCCTCTGTGGGAGTAACTTTCTGGGAAGCCGAAATTGAGATTAAATTGAGTTCAAGTCTCTTCATCATACAGTTCACAACACATTTGGCTCCTCTTCTAAAAACCCACCAAACACAATTGCTTGATTATGACATTTCTGGACTCAACAGAAACAAATGAAATATTTGTTTTCTATTCAAACCTACTTCAATTTGCTGTTTTCTTTTTTTTTTTTTTAAATAAAGAAAGAACTCGATCAATTTGTACGATAAACAACAAATAAAAAACAGCCAATTGGCCGAAATAACAAATATAAAAATAATAAAGAAAAGAAAGAAAAAAAAAAAAAAAAAAAATTGCGTATCGAAGCATGAGAAACAACAGGAGGCCACTTTAAAGCTCTGCTTAGAGATTTTTCTTTTATTTCTTCTCCAAAATTAAGTCGAAAAAAAAGAGAGAATGAAACGAAATATTGATTTCCAAGTCTTAAAAAGTGTATCTAACCAAGTTGTAGTTTTCTTCCATAATAAATTTCACTTGTAGCAACATCTGGTACAACTGTGACACTGATCTTTGCAACGTTGTTGACTTCATCAGCAGTGCACGCGAGTAGCACATTCCCCAAACAAACAAACAGCCAAAACCTCAATTTGTTGCGACGAAAATCCTCTACAATGACCCTATTGCGAATGCCACAAGAATCTAAATTACCACAATTATCAACTAGTGGTAGCCGAAACATAACTCCCATCTAATAAAACAACCTCCGTGTTTCCTTCCAGCCCCACACGTACACTTTAAATTACTAAAAATGCAATCTCCCAAACCGAACAGAACCAACTTTAACGGCACATTGACAGAATCAAACTTCTTCGCCAGCTGCACTCTATCCAAATTAAAAACACAATTAAAAAACAAAACCAAAAAGGTCAAAAAATTCAAAATTCAAAAATTCAAAATTACATGCTAATAACAACATTGGCAAATACGTGCGTTAAATCACCAGCTTCGTAAAATGATGTTATCAACATCAAACATTCGTTGGATTTATATAGTCAAGAATGAGCTGAAATGGCAGCCATTTTGACTGGTGGGTCCACTTCGGAGACAAGTTTAAGAACATGCTTTCGTTCTTTCTTTCTCCTTTTCATTTTATTACTGTTGTACCATCATGATTAACATTTATCGGTTTACAGAGTAAAGTTATCGAGTGGGAGCTGCTTTTTCTTTGATTTATATCACGAGAAGATGGTTCGGTCCACTTGCTGCCCCTCGAGATGTGCTGCTCATGGACAGTGCGGCGCCTGGTGGAGAATTTTTAAACAAGCACCTCGTTAGAA
The DNA here is from genome assembly GCA_034683725.1 of Strigamia crassipes. Lineage (NCBI taxonomy): Eukaryota > Metazoa > Arthropoda > Chilopoda > Geophilomorpha > Linotaeniidae > Strigamia > Strigamia crassipes. The sequence goes on from JAQFXT010000075.1 coordinate 18,319, forward strand.
CGACCTGCTCCCTTCGGTAGCGAGTTCGTTTAAAGGCGACACTACTCGGCACGATCCCACGACATAAAAGAATGAGAAGACACCACCTGGTATACATCTTGCCAACTCAACTCGCCAAAACCCCCGTGAGGCCGACCACGGATGACAAGCTGTGATTGCAATTAACGCTCGCCATTGTACGACAGCCAGCTGCATCTATTGATCTTATAAGGTCTTAGCAGTTTCCAAGACAACCACATCATCTTCCACGGCAAACTTAACATTTCGGTCTGCTAATGTGGACTTTAGCCCGCATCTCCATCTTAAAAAGTAAAAACCAACCAAATAAACATTTTAAAATTTTAAAAAACTACGGCTATCAGAGGCGAAAATTTGTCCGCTATCTTAATTTACAGGTGAAATTTCGCGTTTCCTCAATTTTCAACAATCTTTTTTCTTAGCAGGGAAAGGAATTCTAGCTCTCCTCCATCTGCAGGCAAAATAGATAAGAGCAGCAAAATCTGGCCTCGTACGACTTCTCCCATGTCGCAGTGTAGTCGTATATGCGCGAAGCACATCCTGTAAAAAGGGAACATTTAATACGATATCAAAGAAAATTTTTTTTTTCTTTTTCCACGACGGTTCCGAGTAAAAAATAAGAGCGAAATGTTCAACTTTACGAGCTCATAAACACACCAACATCTTACACGGTTCGATGCTGATACAAAAACATCAAACTCGCCAAAAATTCTTGCACGAGATGCATCTTTTCTCTTTTTTCCTCTCACTTTTACAACATGATATGCCATTTTCACAAAATTTCATCAAGTAGTCGTATAAATAAAGCTCGCAGCTCCGATCCCCTGATGATAAAAGATGAAGTTCGTTTCGGAGAAATAAACTTTTTATATTTAAATTATTTCATAGAAATGTGAATTCTTTATAAATCACGTTTTAAATGCTCTACGCCCCAATTCGCAATTTACATCGAAATTAACCCTAAAAACTAAACATTGAAAGCATATTTTAACACCAACAGCGCCAAAGATTCGCCCGTATTGATCGAGCTTCCCCACATAGCATCTGCAAGACGTGCAATATCCCAAACAGCACATAGTTGGACTGAACAAACAACAAATGCATAAATCATTGTAAAAATCTTATAAAGCACCTCAGGAAAGTCAAGTCTCGTCTAACCATTATTTTACGCAGTCCCCTCGAACGTTGTTTCAACTGAATAAATAATTAAACAAATTTGGAAGAAAAAACCAAACACAATATCACTGATATTAAATTATGAATCAAGCACCGTGAATCAAAGTGCAAACACACCATTTAGCTGGATTTTGCTGAGCGAGTAGCATTTGTTTCTGCATCAGCTCATTTTATATTCCATGTATATAATTTTTTTTATTTCTTCCTTTTCAAACCGTGTGTAATTTTTCTGGTGCATTTTAATCTGCAAATCTCCATTTCCTTTTGTGCTGCCATTCATATCGATACGAATAACCTCTTAAATTAAACTTTACGACAAGAGTTGTATCAATGAAAAGTGACACTCGAGATTGAAAAATACCAATTAACTAATAGAAGGTTATCACGTAACAACTGCTGACATCGAGAAAAAGTCAAAAGACAATTTCATTTGACATTTCCGATTCGGTATTTTCCACCGAATTCAGGCCAATCAACACCACCAATTTAAAGCTAACAATTTCAAAATTAAAAATTAAAATATAAAAAAATATTTGGGCGCATCTGTACCGCAAATACTCGCGCAGCACAAAATTTATTTCTTATTTTTCATCCACTCGAAAACTCATCGTTGCGTGCAATCAACTTCATTAAAAACGAGGATGAGGAGGAAGCGCCAAACCAATATCCATTCGATGCAAATTCCTCCGTACGAAGCAATGGCACTTATTAACTGTAATAAGGACCATCATCGCCCAACGAGAAGTTGATTGACAGTGTTGCCAAGCAACGGCAGATGACGCTCTCACGGAGAATAAAAAAAAAAAAGAATAAAAAAAAAAAAAGAAAAAAAAAAAAAACTTGTGCTAGGATATACGCACGAGATATATTTGCCAATCTCGCTAAAGAAACCTCGCCCCCACCTCACCACCCCCGACTTACCCTTATTTGAATATGAAAACGGCAAGCAGCATCTCGCTGAGAAAAACATCATTATTTCAGCGTCTTGTTGCTGTAGCAACAAGAGCTGTTGATTCTGACTTGGCATCAACAAGTCTCGGAGTTTGCGAACGGAAATACAAAAAGTTATCCGAACAAATAAATCACCTCTTTCAATCCAAATGTTTTCGATATTAAAATTGGTCTATTTAACTTTTGACGTTATTTATTACGTACAAACTTGTAGCGGTTCGTGTAAAAGAGTAAGGTCTCTCTGCAGTGATAAATTCCGTTCCCGCGAGTGCCTTTTTGCCTATAATAGCGCCAGTGCAATATCGTTGCCACTTTGGCCCGCGAATATCGTCCAACGCTATTTCACCTTATATCCTCGTTTCCTCAATAAATAAGCAGCATTTGCTACACTCGTGACCGAGATCAATGACGCTGGCAACCGCCGCCTCCGCAATTTCTGGCAACCGTGAAACGGCCAAAAAAAAAGTAACAATTTCCACCAAAAAAAAAAAATTATATTAAAAATCTTAATAATAAAAAATAAAAAAATAAACGAAAAATCGTGAAAACTTTCACTTTATATATTTTTAAAAGTTGTTATCTTCTAAATTTCGAAATTAAAAATACGAGCTATAAACCAGATGCAACATATGTACACAGACATCAATCGACACCTTTTACCACCAAGGTCCACAAACAAATATTTATTAACAGATGGCGGTTTCGAGCATTGCATTTCCTTCAGCTGCCTCGCAAATTTCTCCCCTGTCGAGGTTTGTGTCTTGTGTAAATAATGTTCCATCTCGTTCCAAATCGAGACACAAATAACTAACATTGCTCCAACTTGCCAAGCCTCACATTCACTTTAAAATATTTACACTCAAATAATAACATTGTTATGCTATATATTTTTTTTGTGCTAAAAAATCGTTATGGGCGTTACTCGTAAACAAACACGCGACGATAGACACAACTCAATTTTGTTCAACTACTGACGTGACTTGACTTCACGTTTTCAACTTTCGTACTTGCCGTGAAGCATTCTGAAACTTCCCATATAATTATACATTTTTTTTCTCCTTCAATTCTGCGTTGTTTCGTTACATTTTCCCCTCTTCAGCTAAGTGACCACCAAAATGCGTTGCAAATAATTGATTTCCCTAATCAAATTATGGGAAAATGAGCAATTTTTTTTTTAAATACGCCATTCTGACGTCGCAAATTTATTAGAAAAAAAAAATCAATTAAAAGCAAACATTTTACACTTCATCGTGCCATCGCAGTATCCCTTTAAACAAACACAATTTTCCAAAACCACAGCCGCAGACCCGCAGCTAAAATAAAAACAAAATTAAAATTAAATTAAAAACATAATTTAATTTTATAAAAATAAAAAAAATAAAGGTAAAAGCAACCATATACGTCCCTATCATAAAGAAGCGAGCAGTTGGTAGCAAATAAAGAAATTGGTGTGGGCGCCCACATCCACCCAACCCAACAAGGACAAAATGAGTTCATCGAGACAATATAAGGGCACTAACCAACCCAAACAACATTTTCATCTACAATTAAAAACCATACCCTTTCCCTTTCCCAGTGCACCACGTCCATTTCCTCAAGTAAAAAAAAAATATAAAATATATAAAAATATATAAATCCAAAACGACTCTTCTTTTATTCAACCTCCCAACGTCCAATCGCTACGATCTCTCTCCAGAGGAGAAAAACGCCAGTCACGACCGAAGCGCATATAAAAGAAGAAAAAAATGGCGGGTCCTTTTACGCCTTAAACCAAATCGATCTTCATACCTTCATCCAACCACTCGCAATTCCCCACAAACCGAGTACAAATATGGATGACGACATTTACTTCAATCTGAAAAATGAAGAAAAAAAAAAAAAATGCCATTCCATCGGTTAAATATCAGTTTGATTCATTTTTTCTTGTCACCCACTGGGGCAATTTTTCTTGCGACGGCTCAGGAATAAAAGGTGTTATCGATAATATCGAGGTGGGGTAAAAATAAAAAAGAGAAAAAAAACAACCAACATGAGTCGTTCCACGTGCCATTCGTCAGGGCGAGCAAATGCCCTCGTTTCCTTCGAAAATACCTGCAGTCGTGTTGCAGTGCCAGACAAATGAAGGGCGATTTGTCGTTGTGGTGGGTGGCACCGTCTCCACCTACCCCCACCCTAAACCTTGAGGAATGTGTGTGGTTCGGTGATGCGTGATAGTTGGAGAAAAATAATGAATGTGTGTTTTTAAAGTCGATTTTTAAATCGATTTTCCGTTTTTTTTTTTTTTTTTATCTTAAAAAAAAAAGACAAAAAAACAATCAATTTGGTCCATAAGAGGATTATTTCCACCGACTTTTATGTTTCTAGGAAATATTAAATATTCGAAATTATTATTCGGACTAAAACCATCGATTATTTCCAGTGTTTATCGGTGTTTGCAGGCGCCCAAGGAACTGGGACGAACCTTGGCCATACAACACTCCTTTCCTTTCCTCATGAGTTGGCAAGATTTAGAGACGGGATCAGGTGGCATTGCTGACAGCAAAGAAGGGCGAAGTTGGTTTTAACTGTATTTATAGAAACGGAATTTTTTTTCTGCCCTTTTTCAATTTGTAAATTTATTTTACTTAATTTTTTTTTTCCATCAGAATTTCTCGGAAAACCGAAAATAAACAGCTGAGGAACTGGCGTCGAGCCAAACAAAGTGAAACTACCACCAGCAGGTGGGCAAAGAGGCCAACAGGACCCCCGAGGCCCACCCACGCCAACAGACGCAGGCACCATCATCTACCAAATTGATTAACAAGAACGCCATAAATCCAGGCTCCTCTCCAAAAAACCCCGCCTCAAAAAACAAAGTTGGTACATCCAGCAATAGATGGCTTCCCACAGGTACACACAAGATGCGTAATAAGATAAGCAACCATCAAGATGAGGTTGGCAATCTTTCACCAAAAGCAGTTTATTCACATAGATAAGGAACCCGGGCAACATTTCTTTATGGGTTTTCTTTTCTTTTCTTTCTTTCTTTCTTTCATCAACCAAAATTCCACATCGTAAAATATAAAAAAGAAAAATCATCGACATCGTTATCCCGTTGCCGAGAACTCGGTCGATGCAAACCTTTCGATTAGCACGCCATTAAAGGAAAATAAGTCCAAGTTGACAACTTACTGCCTTTTCATCCGAATCATTGCTTCGTTTCATCGTTTTTCAGAATTTCCAATTGCTTTTGTTTGTGCAAATGTTTTACACAGAGAAAATGCATTTTTTTTTACTGCAAAACATTTGGAGAAACAAAGAAAGTTTACGACGCGAACTTTTAATGCGCCTATTGTAATTTGCAACAATGGGTAAGTGCATCGTTATTGTATCGTACAATGCGTCTCGTTTGATAAATTTTTTTGTTTTGGCGGATCTTTAAAGCTACACCTTAAGGCGGAGTGGACTAATTTTTATTTTCCGTTGCACAATTCCTTTAAACGCGAGGCGAGCGTCGAACTAATGAATTCTTAATTCGCACGTCAAAAAGGGCGCCACATTCTTCTCAATTAACCCTCGAATGCCACGTCAACTCAACTCGCAACGTTTTAACTTATAAATATACAAACCCTAATCGAATTTTCCATTTTCGATTTTCGAAAACCGTAATCAGCTGCATATTTCATCATTCCACTCCATTAGAAAGCAGAAAGCAAAAAATATAAAATATAAAAAATAAAAAATAAAAAATAAAAAATAAAAAATAAAAAATAAAAAATAAAAGCGCTACATTTCCGTCGGGCCTAAACACCTGCATCACCTTTTGCCATTTGATGGTGTCATCTTTCAAATCGCGCACGCGCCCCTTAATGTTTATTTCTGTAAAAATTCCCTCTCGCATTCCTCATTTGGCACAGTGAAACCAACGCCTCGCTTCATAAACCAGACTCGTTTCGGAGTACAAGTCTCTCTTTTCTTCAATTCTCCTTGACTCGTCTCTCCTCTCTCGGTGTGCACTCAAATAGGTCGTGACACCGAGCGACCACTAGCCTGCCTTCTTTTTCCACCCCAAATTGGAAGGGAAAACACATCGGAACAAGTGTCGGCCTTTGATTAATGATCAACCCGCCCTGTTCCGAGATGCTTGTTGCACATGCACGAGTAAAGCGAGCTAATGACTCAAGCAACAAGAAACAAGTGGAATTTACGAGTCAAAAAAATGAATAAATAAACCACGCGTAAACTCGCGAACCGAATTAAGACCCGTGATTGGATACGGACAGGATGTTCAAAGTGTTTCTTTGCCGTCTATAAATACGCCCGCTCTGCGTTCGACCAGAATGATAAGACCGGGCGTAAAAAAGTAAAATAAAAAAAATAAAAAATATATGAAGATGAGAGCGATCCGTTCACATCAAAGGCTGACTTGGCTCAAGCCTTTCTAAGAATAGACGGGTAAAGGAAGGAAGTCATTAATCTACACTCACTAAAACCGATCCGTCGCCATCTTTACACCAAAGCACAATCAACACGTGTTCAGAGCACCTTGGACGTCAGCGTACGACGCCAGCTGCCGCAACCTCGATAATAACGTGGGAATATTCAATAAAAGCAACAAAAAATTTGTAAAAAAAAAAAAAAAATTTCGGAGTCAAAAATTCGCTTCGGACATGTTTCCAACTTGGTAATTAGCCTAATTGCCACGAGCAAATTAATTAATGAGCGAGTAATCATTCCATTTCATCGTTCATAATCGCTAAAACCATGAGATGGAATAGGCGCTCTCAACTCAAGTTTGTTTAGCATATGACGCTGACCATCTGCGTCCAGACGAGCACACCCCTAAACTGCTCAATCAACAGCGTCTATTTGCGTCCCGGCTCCATCCCATCCCACTTCTCGCAAAACAAAACCCAAAAAACATAAGTAAAATAAACAAAGTGAAATAGTGTTTAACTCACCGAGTGCTGCGTGCAGGTCCGGGAAGGACGCGGAGAGACCGTGGCGGGAGTTGGCCTCCAATCTGGCGACCGAACCTCGGAGGTGGCGCCTTCTGCCGTGCGCGCGGGACGAGCGCCGCGTATCCACTGCAAGTAGAAATGGAGACGCACGTCAGCAAAGTGCACACAGTGCGCGCGCGCGCGGGAAACGCGGGTTCCACTCCGCCAAACCGACCAAGTGAAAATTCCACCGAGTACCGCGCCACTGTGGCCGTTTGTGGAATTCCATTATAATAAATAAAACCCCCCCCCCCCCCCCCCCCCCCCCCAAAAAAAAAATCAAAAAAAAAATGCGCAAGTCAAATTACATCTTCCATCTCGTATAACGCATCGCTGAAAACCAAACATTTCCCAAGTATTTTTTTTTGAATTGTATGTGACACGTCAAGGCTAGCCCATCCATTTGTGTCGCTTTTTTCCTTCTTTCCTCACCCCCGTTACCCCTTTTCGCTGTCTGTCAGAGGAAGCCGCAGTCCTATTGTGGAATTTGTGATAGAAGGAGACGGGGAATGATGAGAGAGAGAAAGAGAGAGAGAGTGAGCGTCTTTCTCGGAGTAATTGAAATGTCACAGACCTTCCCCACTATTTTTTTCCTGCTCGACCATTAGCTTGAGCCAGCCATACGGCACAGATCGACCCCGGCCTGTCGGCCATCATGTCATTGACCAAAAAGATGGAAAACTCAGCGGGGTGACAACGTACTAAACAAAAAAAAACAAAACAAAAAACAACACGAAACAAACTCGGCTCCATTTCCTCCCATCGATCCACCAGGTGCGTGACAGGTAACATTATCTCGTAAGTCCATCTCGACTGTGTCTGCGTTGTGTTGGCAAAAAAAAAAAAAAAAAAAAAAACTCGTGACACTTTCGCAATTTTTATTAAATAGAAAAATGCCAAAAAAATAAAATTCAGGATTAGAAAAGTAAAAAAAATAATAATATATGACCTCTCAACCTGCAGCTAGGCTTACTGTAATGGCGGCCGTGTAGACTCGTACTTTGCAGCCCAGCTCTGGGCCCTCGTTCACTCCCTTTATGGCAGTGGAGCATTGGGTTCTGGGGCCACTTAATCACCGCCAACCCCTTTTATTAGTCATAACTTCCTCGGAGGCCCCACTGTTTATTTGGTTTCGCAGAACACTTCAACGTTTCACTCACCCCCTTTTCCAAGACACACCAAATATCTCGCAACAACAAAAAAAAAATAATAATAAAAAAATAATAATTAAAGTGCACAAAACCAAAAAACCAAAAAAATTTATTTTCTTCAAAAAAATGACGAAAAACAATTTTTGCAAACTAATTCCTCTAACGCTCCTCCAAGGGACTGTTAAAGAGTTGTTAATTCCCAATTCTATTTTAATCGCAAACGACTTCTAAGAAAAATCTTCAACTATCTTATTACGATCCCATAAATTACTAACCATCACGAGGCGTGACCCCTCGCCACGCCCCCTACCGACTACTAAATTTGCGCAGCGTTAAGAAATTGGTGGGGAGAAGACAAAATGCGTCACAATCCCTTTAAAAAAAAATATTAAAAAGTAAACTAAAGGCCTTATCATGGTTCGTGCTTAATGCAACAGACACCAGGCGTCGCTCGACGTGCGTGGGTGGACCAGTGGCCGGCAACTAGGCGACCGTAATGCGATTAGGGTTGGCACTCGGGCGCCGTCTCTTCAAGAAATGAGAATTATGGAACGTGCGTCGAGCAAAATGTGCGCGACAACTAATGGCGGCTTCTTTACGTTGCCGTGGAAACACAAAGGCAAATTAGACAGCTCATCTATATTTACAAATAAATAAATAAAAATAGAAAAATAGAAAAATCGGCCGATCGGGTCGACAAAACGACAAAGAAGAATGGGAGGGTGCAGGGGGAGGGAAAAATATCTCTTTTGACCGATGTGGTCGAATAAGAAACGACACAATTCAATCACTGTAGCGAGGAAGTTGCGCACCCATAATATGGTCGTCCTGACGAAATGAGGAAGCTCTGATAACGTTAAGGCTACGCTTTTTATAGGGCGACCGTCTATCTCAGATGGCTCCAAATGGACACTGAGCAATGCGCAACAACAATCGACCAGAAATGGCCGGGAAAATACTGTCGCTCAGCTCAGCGGTTTAAAGACCTGAAAGGTAGGCGGCCATTTTCGTATCCCCCATTACCCCAGACCAAAAAAAAAACAAAAAAAATATATTGTCCCTAAAACTGCATAAGTTAATGGCGATTAATCTTACAGATTGTACTCACTGAAGAAATAACAATCAACCACATTTTCCCACGTCATTCAAAGCAGCTTAAATCCGAAGACAATTTTTTCTTTTGTTAATAAAAAATAAAAAAATAAAAAAAATTTAAAAAATTTAAAAATTCGTAGAAAGAATTGTCCCACACTCATTTCATCATTGAATGCATTTTTAGGCTTTTAAGAAAAAAAAAAATTTTTGTTAAATATTTAAAAGTATATTTTCAATATCGATTTGTTCGAAACGAAAAAAGAAAAGAGCGAAGCACTGATGTAGAAAAAAGAAAGCAAGTGAAGATCATTAGTAAAAGTGAAACACGACTGCATCTTTCTCATCGCCGTAATCAAAGCCCTCGAAACGCTCCGATGAATGAATGGCCCAAAATGCCCAACGCTTCAGCTGGATATCCTTCACGCCCTTTTAATCAATACAAAAACCAAACTAAGAATTAGAGGCGCACATCCAGCCACAATCACCCGGCTTTCGATGCGGCGCCTCCGCCTTCGATCGATGCATGTGCGCGTGCCTGCCGCGTGCAACGCTAAACCCGACTGTATTTTAATTGACTCGGTCGTATATAGGAGAAACGAGCAAGGGGGGGGGGGAAATGAAGAGAGAAAAGGAAGGGCGCGTCCTGCCTGCTCCAGCCTGCCACAGCCTGTCACCGACACGACACCCACAAACAATAGCGAGCAAAAGCAAAACGCAGTCACGTGGATGGAGTTTTGCACGAGCAGGGGCCTCGAGAGGACGACGACGACGACGAAAGCATCTCCCGGGCTTAATGAGTCGACAAACGTTCAACTCTTCTGCTCGCACATCCACGTTTATTGTTTCCATGGCTACAGCACACACATGATTGCGATCTATTTGCGACGGAAACGGACAACTATTTACTCGTGTTGACTCTGTCCAAAATCAACAAAAGTCACGAATAAAATAAATGGATTTTTTTTTTTTTTTTTTTTTTTTCCTTTCACGTTATTAATGCAAATTCGCAATTACCCGCTTCGAAAACACATGTGGTCAAGGGAATTATGTCGCGTCTGGCTTTCACGGTTCATGCAGAAGTGAAAATGTATTTTTCCTTCTTCTGATTGCGTGATAAAACAAGTCAATTTCACGCATTCAAACGCGCTTGTTTCGGGCGATCGAGTCAAATCGATTAATTCGCCGTTATCGTCTGAATGATTAATCATAACGACCAATACGGTTCATCGGTCGAGGTCAGTGGTTCGTATCAGCAACGGATGACTTCACCTGTTAACCCTTTCGCTCGCGAGGGAGTGGAGCCGAAGCCGGAGCCGGGGGTCGTAGGTGTAGGGCAACTCGAGAAATCGACTTTCGCCCACGTCATGACTCATAACCGGATGCGAATCAAACGCCCTCCAACGACGCGTACAAAATACACAGCTGAGTTTCGTCTATAAATCCCCGCGCAAAGTGGCAGGTAAACGAGGATCAAAAATTAAACACGCGCAAAATTTATCGTCTCCACTCTCCACCGACAGTGATGTAGTGATCGGCACCGAGAAGAGCACAACACCAAAATCCCCTGCAAAATTAACCGAATTCCTTAAAGGTGAAGACGCCATTTGCATTCGTTTGCATTTTCTTCAATTCCAGAAAGAAACAAAAAAAAATTCAAAAAAAAAAATTCAAAAAAAAAAAAAAATTTTCAAAAAGCAAATTTATTTACACACCCAAACAACCCTTTGATCCCCATCAAGCTTATTTATATTTACACTTAGTTATTCTCATGCAGAACAGGCTCTTGCTGAGTTTGGATGAGCCGAGAGGGGGTAAAGAGTCATAACTTAGAATCTTGGCCTCCAACAAGTTGCCAAGGAAGTACAACATACTTTAAGAGCAGGGAGGAGAAACAAAAAAAGCCATCCATAAATTAAAACGTGTCATTGAGTCCTAAATTCGATTGCCAAGGGTGAGAAAGAAAATTACACGGATGCAAATGGACCAATTAAAATTTAAATTAAAATTAAAACCAACTTCGTTTCATTTTATTTTTTCCTCTCAATGAAAAGTTAATTTGAAACAAAAAATAATTAGAGAAAAACAGCTTGTTCAATTTATTGATGCAAACCCGATTTAAATCATCATTTAAATGCAAATATAAGCAACAACGCTCGTGTCAATCACGCCATCTGACGAGTAAAACGCGCAACAAAAAATATTTCCCCGCTTCGAATTCGGGTATTCGACCGATTTGACTGACAAATGAAACGCTAAAAAATCATCGTTTTCTTGCCGTCTTCATTCATCAGTCAAAGTTGTGCGAAGAAATATTCGCGGGTGGTTGTTGCTTATTGAACCGCGTCGAGTAAAATGGCGCTTAGAATTAGCGCGTGATTAATGAGGGGCTTAGGGAAATAACGGATTGAGAACGAGAACGCATCGCTCAGTTTTAATATAGCGTCGAGTCGATATCAAAAATTCCACTGCTGTAAAGTTAAACAATTTTCTTTTTTGTTTCCACACACACAAGCACAAAAAAAAAATGAAATAAAAATCCATTAAAGCTCATAGGCCCCACAGTAAAAATTTCACTGGAATTGTTTTCGAAATTAATTACTTGATTTACCGAACACGGATTCCCAAAGAAGCTTTTATTTTATATCCCTCAGTGCAACAAAAAACACCTCTAATTACACTTTGCTTTTTTCTTCGAGTTTTTGTTTCATTCGATTTCACCAGACACCAAATTGGTGGTCAGATTCTTTTATTTTTAAAAAAAAAAAAAAAACACAAAAAAAAAAAACATCCATGGCGTGTCACTTGCACTTGCACCTTAAAATATCTTCGGATTTTTCGATTTACTTCTGATAATATTAATGGAGAAGCGAAAAATTGGCGAATTTTGTTTCATTGGTAATTGACGACACGTGGGGGGGAGGGAGGGAGGGGGGAAGATATAGTTAGAAAATTCAATTTCCTCTTCCATATTTTTCCGTCCCAAATCAATAACTCACCTTAATCCGAATCTTCTTAGAAAATCTCGCAGGGCAGAAAAAGAGGAAACGCTCGTTCACACCCAACGCTACAGTACCTTCACTACACCGTCTTCCCTTTCATCCTGTTTATTTATACCGGATTACCAACAACATTTTCACCTTTAATCCCTTTACACTTAATCAAGCAAATCTCAGGCTCACCCAACGACCCCGATTGCTTTCCCCGAGCAAAACGACAATCCTTTCCCCTGTCAAAACACAAACATTCACCGAAGAACAACAACACGTTTAAAAAATCACACTATAAACACCTTAATCATGTCTACCTTTAACGCCACGCAAAAGGCAGCACGGCGCCATGGCGCTTGCGCTTTCTCACGACTCCGTGGATCAATACGACACTTTTTCACTGATGGGTGTCGCTCTACCACTTTTTTTCTACTCTATTTCAAGGTTTACGTTTCAATACCGGAGTTGGACGAGTGAAAAAATGCATCTTTAGAACACTCGCAAAAAAAAAAAAATTGTCCGCTTCGGATTAAAGTCGAGTTTTTCGTGTCGATTATCGACAAGACGAGAAATTTCTTAGCTAACCAAGCAGAGTGGAATTTAAATTAAATTACGAGTTCTCCTAATTGTCAAATTGTGATTTAACGACGATTTTACTGCTGATATAATTAAAAGTGTCGCGAATGAAAAGCGAGCTGAAAAAAACTTTAAACCCGTGTGTATATAGAAAAGTGTTGGTGTCTGTTTTTGTTGTCGAGAGTTAAAGCAGAAGAAAACGAAGCTGTTTATAAACTCCACCCTTTCTTACATTTCAGATTCGATTGCCATAAACATGAAGCGACCACCCAGTGGGCGCGCACAGCAACAACATTCTTCTTCTCCCGTTGCATCCACGGAGAAGCAATTTGCTTTAATTCGCTTCACGTTTTGAGATCCCTTTCCTTTCCTTTCCTTTCCTTTCCTTTCCTTTCCTTTCTCGTGTTAAGTCACCTGGCAACGGACTTGAGGTTTCTCGGCTGATCAACGCGGCGCGCTGCTGCTCTTTGTCTCCGTTATTAATTTCGCCCTTATGTGAGTGCGACCAGCTCAGCTTTGGGCGACAGGCAGAGTTAATCAAAGGTATTGTCAAGAACCAGGTGACTAATCACCACTATCGCACGACTTTGTGCGCTTATGACACACCCTACTACTAATAACGTATTGGAAACGAGATGGCGAGTCAAGTAGCACGCATTTTCACCATTTTCACCATTTTCACCATTTTCACATCAAAACACCAAATTAGACGAATTGAGTCTACGAAAATAGCAAAACATCGGTGCAAATTAATAATACTTGACGAGATTCGCTTTAAGGATCCAAAACTAAGGAGATTTACACGAACGAGCAGAATCAATAGAGCTCAACTACCTGATTAATTTCACGAGCCCAAGCTACAAACACCTGCCTGCTTCGCGACAAACAAAATCTAATTAAAAATTTAAACGCCGAGTGAATAAAAAAGAAAATAAAACCAAATTTTTTTTTTTTTTGGTTTTTTTTTTTTGGTTTTTAGATAAATTCATTACAATTTGCATATTTAAATTCAAAACCAAACCAACCTCAAAAATCGAAGCATCTTTTACCTGCAGATGTCACTCCTTATTACAAACCGGCACGCTTTGGCCTCGCATGGAAGAGAAGAGACGCAATGGGGTGATGTGTCCATACATCACTCCAGTAGCGATAAGAGTGTGGAGAGTACACTCGAGTGCAGCCAGAGCTCAACATGGCCTTTGCTGCGTAATCGGAACCCCAAAAATACGCGGCAGGGACCAAATGGCGCGATTATCTGGGCGGCCAACGCTGCCCTGGCGTCTGCAAGGGCGGACGTCAGCTCGCCACCACCATCCCCCTCCTCCCCACCCCCCTCCCGCCGCTCCTACAAATTGCCGAGCCGAGTTAAGGAACTTCAACATCCAACGTTAAACTTTAATCTCTTCTCTTCTCTCTAAAGACCCGCGCTAGCCTTTCAAAATACATCGGCCATTTTGGGCTTTGGCGCTTAATGGGCACTGGGGATGCGCGATGACCATCTACTCTTCCACTCGAGGGACTATTAAATCACTCGGAGCAGTAAAGAAAGCGGTGCTCGCAAGTCAGTATGAAGAGTTGTAGGGGCGTCGAGCCGAGCGGGGAGTTTTCCTTTCCTTTCCTTTCCTTTGCACGTTATGGTCAAAGGGAGTTTCTCTCGTTTCTTTCATCTCGTCTCGTCTCGTCTCGTCTCTCTCCGGTCTTTTGTAGCTTGTTGCAATATATGAATTCCTACGGGAAAGTCAACTGGGCTCATTTGGCCTCACGGATCACCGCTTCTTTTAGAATTTGCCAGACTCCAACGACTTAGTCTCAGCCCGTAAAGGTCGCCAGAGGTCGCTCGTTTCTAATGAACGTTATTGATTCGAACGAGAAAAGAGGACGGAAACCATTTGGCTCCTTCATCGCGCTGTCTTTCCTCCGAGGAATCTCCTTGCCAAGGGGCGCTTCGGCTAGATGCGTTTCCTATTGTCAGGGTCACGCTAGAAAAGGCGTATTTACAATAAGCCTATTATTCGCCCTGGCGTTGCTTAATGTTGGTTAAAATTCCAAAAATCCAATAAATCTCAAATATGCAATACTCAAAATTCAAGAAAAAAACGACTGGCCAAATGACCTCTGTGGCTGAATTCCTAAACGTTGCCTGCGAGACCGATTATTCCAAGATTTTCCAACACCATAATTGGATTATTTCGCCACAGGACAAGTTTTGTTTCGTGTTGTACCTCCCACGCAGAAATCAATAAGCTTAGAGTGTGTTGAGGACGAACCAAAAAAAAAAAATATATAAAAAAAGTCTCACCAAAACAAGTTTGTTAATTTAAGTTGAAAAAATGTACTTTTTCCTCCGTTTTCGTTTCACCCTAGTGAATTATTTTCATCTCATTTAACACATTTCTCCTAATGAACGCACCTGCAGTTTGCCAACCGTCTCCACCTACACGGTCACGCCCAACTGGGTGTGGTCGCCAAATGTCACCCCATCGCCCGCTAAAACTTTTGCTCATCACTTTTTAAAACGCTCATCATTTTTCGCCTAACACGAATATAAATATATAAAACTTCAAAACAACCATCCATCACTGCTAAAATCTCCATTAAAATAAAAAAATAAAAAAATAATCACTTTCCAAAGCGTTCCACCATTTTTTTTATATATATATATTTTTTTTGCCCTCCATGTTTTTCTCCACATCAAATCGAATTACCATTGAGAAGCAAACTCGCTATTTCCACCAACTTCCTTAAAGATCTAAGTGAGATAAGCGTGAAAAGGATGTGGAGGAAGAACAGCAACAGACAGAGGCAGACGAAGTGGAGAGAGTAAATCCCATCGGATATGCATTGCTTTTCTCCACAGCGCTTCACGTCCAAAGTCCTATGAATTGCTGCTTTATGCTTTAATCAATAGAAACCCAAGCGGAATCTTGTTTCTCGGAAATGCGTGGCATAAAGTCCTCCACGCAGCATCAGGTGACAAACCCCCCGTCCCATTTTTAAAGACGCAACTCCTCGAAATTAAAAAAAAAAAATTAAATTAAATAACAAGCCGGATTCGCATAAACAGAAGAGAAATCAATAAATGCGACGCGCGTCACTTCCGTTGGCTCCTTTTGTCGCGCGAGAAGCAACGCTTTAATGAACACACGGGCGCACTGAATTCGTTCTGTCGGAGCGATTAAAAAAGGAGGAACGAGGTGGGCTGCAAAAGGAGGCAGCGAAAACGCAAACTCCTCGTTATGAAGCAAAATGTAAAGCAACAAACTCTCGTGGGAAATATAAACATGACTTGAGGCCTTTTATTGTAATCTTCATAAAAATAATGGTCTCATGCAAATTGTTGCACTTTTCAGCATCCCACAAACACTCAAGTCCCTCATACCAAACACGGCGCCGTTTATCCTTATTTCTTGTTGCATTTTAAACGAAAAAGTCAAATTCGGGCCTCGAATAAGTCGAACTTCAATTCTAGTCAGATTTCCTTTATCTCTTTTTTCTTTTTTTTTTTTAAAAAAATTCAAAATTTTTTTTCTTTTCTTTTTTTTAAACTTAACCTGGTTCGATTGGACGTTTGCCACAGGTATTAGACGAGTTTGCAAAGAAGTCTGCAATCTGCCTTGTCTATCAGGGCTCCTCTTTTCACCAGAAACAGCTCGCGGAGTCAGCACAGACGCACCGATGCCATTCGCCGTGCATCCCAATGAATCCTCCTCCTTTTTTTGCACTTTGGACATTCGACTCTCCTTCGCTCGGCAACTTTCGATTATGCAGAAGCGTTTGCATGGAAAACGAGGAGCTCACTAGGGGCTGTGATTAGAGACCCCGACAGAAAGACGACCGACCACCCCTTCTCCATCTCCACCATTTTACAAACTACAATGAACGCCATCATCAAACGTCTTCTTCCTCTTCTCCCCCTCGCCCGCGCCCGCGCCCGCGCCCTCGCTCTCGCCCTCAACGGGCAGACAGACGAAGATGGAACATCGCGAGAAGAAAAGAGTTCTGAAACAGATTTTTCACAAAAAAAAAAAAAAAAAAAAAAAAAATGTTTTCTCCGAATCTGCGCCCTTAATAAAGAGGTGAAACTCGCAAAAATGTTTACTCTATGCTAACCTCGCCATTAAAATGTGTCAACCGCCGAGTGCAGAGAACAAATATTTGGACGAGTGTGTCGAATCCAGAGCACCGAGAGCCACGTATTAAGACGAGCACGAGCGAAATTAGATCTTGCGACGGTTCCTCATGTCTAATGAGAAACTTGCCATAAAAGTTATTGCGCATTTTTATCATTCTTACAACTGGCACGGATCTCCATCGCCAAGCTACGCTTTCCCCGCAACAATTCCGTGCGCGATGCGACTCAAATTGCCGAATTTCTCTCCCGAATTAAGCCACAGTACACACGTAAAACCGTGTAATGGCAGTGTCATTCAATTTCCATTTTCCGAAAACAACCCAATTTATCATCCCGGGTCTAAACAATAATGCCGACTGCTCCAATTGATCGGTTTTAAACCTTTGACTTTTACACGTTCAAACAGTCGACTTTTACCGAAGCGTGAAGCCAATCAACTGGTCGCATTCTTTTTATTACACGCACAAAGGATTTTACAGACTCCGGCAAATCTGTTCACTGATGAGGAGACCGTTGAGTTTAATCTCGACATTCATCAGGTATGTGAAAGAAAGAAAAGGAAAAAAGAAAAGGAAAAAAGAAAAGAAAAGAAAAAAGAAAGGGATTCGTGTCGGAGTAAAGGAAAGAGAAAAAGAAGCAGAGAGTTGGGGGTGTGTAGAGACTAGAGAGTTCTTATTATGTGGCCTTAAATGGCGGCGTGTCAATTAGACCGAATTTCCTCACATGGTCGCAATCCTTTAAATCTTTCCTAATTTATATGGAGATGAGAGCTTTCCATTCGCCGACCAAATTACCGTCGCCCATGAATCGAATGCGTACCTTGACAGCAAACCCAGAAGTTGGAATTAATGGGTTTTAATTAAAATTTGTGGCACAATACGACACCGTAATTGCATTTCCAGCTATTTTCTGCGAAATATAAAGTTGGGAAAGATTCTCGCGTGACCCCAAAGGGGAAGGATTTAAAACAAAAATTGTGTCATCGGATCCGCGCACAATTTCGGTCGAGTGGACGAAACCACGAGGGGGGATTCGAGTGTTCCATCGGCGAGCCGTCAATAACTGTCCACTTGGCGGTCGACTCGAAATGGGCTTTGCGCAACCAGATGATGGCTACTGATTATTTTCTAAGACATGCAACAGGAAATATTTGAAACCGCCAATCACCCGAGAGAAAATGAGAACACGAATAAAGAGCTATGGCGTGTCGAGATTGGTCTTGATGGAGCCGTCATTCGCTAAGAATGTACTTTTAGTATCGGGTTCGGATGTCAATGCCATTTCTTGGCTCCGACTCAACTTTTCCACTGTCCAGTGTCCACGCAATCTCATTTCGTTTCAATAATCACAAACGCGTACGTTTTCCCGTCTTTCCCCCTTTTCTTGTGTTTCTTAAAAAACGCTTCGACCAAAAAATAAAATTCAAATTTCCAGACAAACTAATTTCCCCCCAAAAAAACTCATCTCTCAAGACTGTCACTTCTCGTTCGCATACCTCTCATTCTAGCTGACAACGGCCATTCTCGTGTCAATTTTTTACCCGTTTTCTCGACTAACGTGGATTTTTAGCATCTGCCTCCCACGGCTGAATGAAGAATGAGCAGACGTGTTTTAAAGGTGCACCGGCGATTGACTTTAAACAAAAAATTAAAGCTTGACATCGTTTAAAAATAAAATCTTTCGATATTCAATTAGAAATTGCTCAATTAACTCATTCCACACGAGTAATTACCTATTGACACATTTAATTGCAGGTTACCATATTCGGAATTGCAAATTCAAATTCCATCAGTTATCGGTTCGATGTCGCCAAAAAACTAACCAACATCTTTCCCAACTCACCTGCTACACCAATGAATCATTCATCCGAGCTGATGGACCCATTCAAAGACGAGGCTGCTCCTCTCCTCTCTTCTCCTCTCCTCTCTCCTCCACTTTCCCCACCTGTGAATATTAGATGAAGTCATTTGAGCTCATCACCGCGCAGATAAATATTTTAAGCTAGTTATGCCTTATCCCTCCCACGACAGCCATTTCTCGAATCATGAGGATTTACGAGCCAAATATTAATGGACACTTCGCCTTTATCCCATCCTTGGCTTCCATTCTTTACAACTTCCTCCCGTCTCAATAAACACGTGTTCAAACAACGCACTGGCAAAAATCAAATAAAATGGCCGCATCGAATCGAATTCGAATTCGAATTCGAATTTCGACGGCAAGCAAAACTTTGCAAAATTAAACGGTTAAACTCCATTTCGCATTTTAATCTTGGTCGATCGTCATCCGATTCATTTCCACACGGAATTCCAGCGGATATACACACGTACACAAGACAGCAGTTTCGGGCGTCCTAATACCAAAAGTGAAGATTCGACGTGCAAAATGTCATTTCCAGCATCCTCTAATGCCCTATCTGACAGCTCATCTCCAGCAGATATTAGCAGCACCTGGTGGTGAATTGGAAAAACGAGACACACCCGTCAATCAAAACCGGTGTTATCGCGCCCACCAATCGCGATGGGGAAATATCACCTGAACCAACAATACACCACAAGCATAAAAAAAAAAAAGAAAAAAAAAAAAAACTTATTTATTTCTCAATTTAAAATAAAAAAAGAAGGAAAAAAAAAAGAGAAAGAAAGAAAGTGGAGGGGTTGACGAGTGGAAAAGGCAATTTGCAAGACCAAATGGACTGCTTTTCAGGAAATAAGTGATAGATTAATTCCCCCAATGGCCTTTCGTCACCATCAGCTCGGGTTGAAGATGTTTGCGACTAGTTTGTTTCCGCGCGAATGAAGAGAAATTGTCTTACCTGTGTTGCTGACGTGATCGACTGTGAGGGCAGGTCCCACGAGTGCCGCGAGGTCTCGGAGCAGACAAGGTGCTTTGTGTTTGTGGCGAAGTAAAGCAGTAAATCAGCAAAGAAGCAAACTTGCATCCTCAGCCTCAGCCTCAGCCTCAGCCGCAGCGACAGCCACAGCCACAGTCGGATGCTGATGATGAGCAGCGAGCGGCCATGTGCAATCTGCAAAGACACGATAAACGAGTTGAGAGCAAAATCGAATAAACAACTCGCGCAACAGCACGAACCAACCATCAAATTAAATAAAAGCTTCGCACTAATCTTCCGTCTAATTTCCAGTCCTTTAAGTGGCGCAAATGTGACAAATGGCCAGCGGTCAACCCTCCAACTTGCCATCTGCTGACCAGGTATGTCACTATAAAGCGGTTTGCGCGTCTTAATTGCCATCAATTTTTCGCGCAAATTTATTATCCTCCGAGTCTCTTTTAAAGATTCATCCGTTTCTTGCGCATTCTGCTCGAGTCTCAATTA
Source organism: Strigamia crassipes (assembly GCA_034683725.1). Classification (NCBI taxonomy): domain Eukaryota; kingdom Metazoa; phylum Arthropoda; class Chilopoda; order Geophilomorpha; family Linotaeniidae; genus Strigamia; species Strigamia crassipes. Next base: position 38,721 of record JAQFXT010000075.1, read on the forward strand.
AGCTACTTTATCGAGCTCTTTCGTCTCCCATTACATCAACTTTAAACAACACCTTTGCCGCCTAGTTTAAGCTTATTTCGGTTCACTACATTTGCCGCGAAGCAAATGAGCTCAAACTCAGTTTGCAACTTAATCTGGTCATTTCTCGCGCAAAGACAAGTCAATAGCCCAACGTCATCCGACTTGACAGGTGCAAGTGCCAGAATGGGCCAACTTGGCTAACTGCGTACAACACTCTATCCATTACCTGAGAACTTGTCTCTCCTAACAGGACAGCTGCTGCAACCTGATTGGACAATAACAACCCACTCCACATTCCCGCTGCAATCCACTCCGACCCGACAAATACCTCATTCTTTTACTTAATTACATATCAGCTCATCTGCTCAACGTGTGCAAACTCTAATCAACTTATACCAAAACAGGTTTAAACAACCAAAGGGAAAACAAAAAATATCATCATCACCCGTACCGCGAACAAATAAAAAGATCTTAAAACAAGACCAATTTCTTTTCCCCCTTTTTCCATCCTCCTAATCAAGTCAGTGCACGTACAATCCATTTTAATTTGTCCTCCGACCCGTCTTTTTTTTTTTTTTTACTTTCTCTTTTCTCTTTTTTGCTTTCATCAACATCAACCCAATGTCGACTTGTCTTCTACCTGCATGATAATCAACTCAAACCTCGACTTATTCGAGAAAAATTGTTGCGGCAACACAAAATCTTTCTTTTTATAGCTCCCACAAATCGCATCAAACATTGTGTACTTAGAATTTAAATTTAAAAAAAAAAAAAAAAAAAAATACCTTAAAGAAACAAACTGAACCGAGGAAAAGATGATCCGAGCAGCTGGCCAACACACGTGCACAGCCAGAAATAAATTGAAACTCCAAAAATAATTTCTGATGATTAGCTCGATTTTTAAAGCGCAACTTAAAACCAAAAAAAATCAAAACAAAAAAAAAAAAAACTTTTCAAAAAAATATATTTTTTTTTTATACCCGAAATACCGTCACACCGCATTCGATTGTCCAGTGTGTTTATTTGACGGCGTTTAGCCCCCACCCTGGCTTCTTTTCATCATTCGCAGAGTGTGTGAAAAACGCAACCAAGCACAAGTAGTTACCACCTTCAGTGAAATTAGTTCCCCATCAGAGCCAGTTGGCTGGTCCGCGCCCAATTGAGTTATGTTTGGCGATCGTCCCAACCGCAAACGTCAGCGCTCTTAGCACACGTTTGAACTCGGCGAACCAAACGTAACGGGCAAAACCTCCCTTCTCACAACGCTCCCCACACTATATCGGGAACTCGATGATGCATTGCTACTCGACAAATGATCGATGACTGCTTGCACTGCAACCTATTTCTCTTTAAATTTATGCCCCTTCCCCTTTTTGATAGAAAGAAAAATTTAAAAACACCTAGAAAAGTCAATTCGGCCCTTTGTGGCCACATAAGCCGTAAACTAATACTCGGCGTGGAGAGAAAAAGAGAGTGAGAGAGACGTTTTAGATATTCATGAAGTTGAGTTAGAGGGAGCCAAGTAAACACTTCCATAACGGTTGTGCACGCAGCACTGGAAACTGCCACTGATTCAATTACATTAAACGAAACTCGTGTTTTATTAAAACGAATCCATTAATCAGTAATGGAGTCCAACATGGTGTATCCAAATGAGGAAACTTTCCGATTCCGGCTCGAGTCGAGTTCGTGCCTGCAAACTTGCACTCGTCCATCCCAACCGTCTGTCAAGCCGAACACGAGGATGCTTTCACGCCCGACATCTCCGGGTGAATCGCGGCCCCTTAATGCATTACCTAGGCGCCCCAAGCCACAATATTGCCAACAAAAAAAAAAAAAAAAAGAAAAGATAAAAAAAATATCCTATTCGATATACCGTAGGATTTTAATCAACTTCACTTTTTCCATTCCTCCGACACAAACTAATGAATGATGCAAGAAACGAAGCGACTTTGCACTTTGCTCAAGTATTGCGTGGCAAGTTGAGACTTTGAAAATCCATTACGTCGCATCGGAATTTCTATCAACAACCGCAACCCTTTCCAGCCAATTCTACACACCCATCATTTATTATAAATTGAATTGATTTCTTTTTTATTTCAATTCAAAAAAAAAAAAATAAAAGAAAGAAAGAAAAAATAAAAAAATAAAAAAATAAAAGGTGCCATCACAATTCACTCTAGTTCTTCTTTGCAATCGGTCATCTCTTGAGCTAACCAGGTTGAAGGACCCTCGGTCGATCGAATTCCGAGAGAGAGAGAGAGAGAGAGAGAGAGAGAGAGAGAGAGAGAGAGAGAGAGAGAGAGAGAAGCGAGAGAAGCGAGAGAGGACCACCACATTTTATTAAATCCGCGCGGTCGTGCGCGAAAGTCTTCTATTACCCGGGAGGCGTGCAACAGCCAACATGGCCGCCTGTTGCCACCCACACGATCAACGAGTTGAGACACTCATCGCACCACTTGACCGATCATGCGTACATCTTGCATCTACATCTCTCCGTTTTTGTTCCATCGATTATAATCCCGTCAGAGTTTCATAAATAAAACTAAGAAAAGAAAAGAAAGGAAAGGAAAACGAAATCGGCCTCGTTCTCGTTTCTGTATAGAAGAAATGGCCGCCCGTTCTTATTATTTCTTGCTCCATTATTTTTGTATTCAAACCACGTTAAGTTGAATGTAACCATAATGGAAGCAACAGCGTTCGATCCAGGCTCGTAAATAAGGCTGTCTGTCACTCGGGGAGGGGGTCCGCGTGTCAATGTTCGCCCGGCGTATCGATTGAACCTCGTTACAAGCAACAAATCACAAAGTCAAAAATTAACCGCGCCACATTTCACCAGGTGTTGTCGACATTCCAGTCGTGTGTTCTCAGGTGCCCATATTGCTCTTGACACGTTGCCACACGGCCAAATGTAATTAAAACCCTCCCTACATACCACCGCAGGATTAAACGCCAATTCGAGAGTGTCACGGGCAATACACCACGTTAGAACCATTCCACGCACTCGGAATAGACGCATCACCCTCTCGAGCAGTTCACGCTTGTTTGCCTGCTGGTAATATCCGAAGAGCGCGAGCGAAAAAAATGGCGCATCTTCTAAGCCGTCGTTCGCTTCTCTCTTCTTCGCTATTCACACAGTATAATGACATACAATGGAATTCACACCAGAATGCATTTCCATTTAAATTCTCCCAGGAGCCCGGCGACTGCCTGCCGACGAAATGATCCCTACCCCCTGACAGCAAATTCCGGCACCACACACACACACATACCATACACAAATAATAAAATAAAATAAAATATAATAAAATAAAATAAAATAAAATAATAATAAAAAACAAACTCAATATTAAAAAAAATAAAAAATCTTTCTCTGCCCATTGGTGGATGACAAAAAAAAAAAACTCATACATAACATAACCATCGATTGTTACCACTTAAAAACGCAACTAATCGATAGCGATTGATTCGCAACCGGCATCCCGCATCGATCCCAGCGCTGCACCTTTCACCGGCGCCCAAAAATCTCCTTACGACGCAGTGGAATCCGACATCGAATGCCCAACTTCACACGCTTCTAATCGATATCGCGAGTGTGCGACTTACCTCAACCTCCGTTGCTAAGCTCTTCCGTTTCGGGTGTGCATGCATGCGATATCCAACCGCAGCTTGCCGGCTCGCGTCTCCGTCGCGTCGTTCCGAGCTGAGCCGAGCCGCAACTGTTGCGAGACGCGTCGGACTCCACCCTGTTACTGCTATCTGCTGCGAGACCCGCACTCGGAGCTCCGCAAGGCACATCTGCCGTTGACAGTGGCGCACGACGACCTGAGCCCGAGGATTTGTTGCGGATTGATTCCCACTCCGCTCACCAGGCGATAATGGGCCCAATCCACGAGTCCGCGCGTGCCGAGTGGCGCCTCCAACAATCCTCCTCCTCATCCTCCCCTCCCCCCCCCCCCACACACACACTCACTCTCTCCTCTCTCTCTCTCTCTCTTCTCTCTTTCATTCCTTCCCGTCACCCTCCTCGCTCGTACCATATCCCAATGGGCAAGGCCACGAAGAGAATATCTTCCCAAAACGTGGGATGAAGCTGAGGAATTTAATTTTCGAGCTGAGTTGGGCATACACACACAAACACACCCCACTACTAACATGGTGGGGGCTTCTCGTGCGCACGCGAGGGCGGAGACGTCTGCCTTCAAACTCACTCGCCTTTATTGGGTTCAAGCTCAAGCTGGAGAAACTAGCCCACGGTGCAATTGCTTTTCTTCGATGAACTCAAATAATGCCTTTGCCACTGGATTTCGATCAAAAAGTAAAAAAAAAAAAGTAAAAAAAAAATAAAAAAAAAAAAAAAAAAAAAAAAAAAAAAAAAAAAAAAAACAATCCGAAAAAGGATTCACCAATCCGTCTAAGCAAACGCCAATACCCGCGCGGAACGCCGTGTCGACCCAACTTCACACCCGATTGCAAAAACAAGTCGTCTTGTTCATAAAAGTATCAATCATCAATTAACCGTGTTTTAAATTCGTCTTCACCTGTTGGTCGCTATGACAACCGTATCGTTGTCATCTAGTCGGTGTGTCAGTCGCGTACCTACGTAGCGAATTTTAGGTATGTTTGCTCATCGTCGCATGCGATCAATTTTCCAGTTGCGTGCTTCATGCAAGACTTGCGCCATGTGCGCAAAATTCAAACACAACTCACCTGAAGAAAAAAATGGTAAATCCGGAAAAATCAGCATCTCGTAAGATCATCGTCCGAAAAAGAAAAAAAATTCAATTTTCTCCAAATCTTTTGCTCTGGTCGGTTGAACCTCAACGTCCACCACGACTCTAACCAAGAGCAGATGACCGCGAAGAGGAAGATGGAAAGGGTCGGACAGCAAAGAGAGACTAAAACAGCCATCTGGTGCACAAGCACAAACCGGAGGGGCATTTTGTCTGTTCGTGCGCCAGTCGCCAAATCGATCAGCAGTTGGCCCGTGGGCGAAGAGTGGCGCGCCTCGTGGCGCCCATCAGTGTGATTACGCTGCTGCCCAAATGACCTCGCAGCAACGGCGAACAACGAGCGAATGCCACGTCAATCCAACCCTCTAACAAATTACTTACACTATCAAACTAACTCGCAACACTCAAATTTAACCACAATTACACATTTTTAAACCTTTCCTTTGACTAACAACAGTTTTCGTCCTAAAATTTGCCATTTTCTTCGTGGAACCACTCAAATCGATTTTTTTTCCATTCATTTCAAAATATCTAATTTCGAACTTGCACTTCAAGTAATAACGTTATGCGCAAAAATATCACTAGGATGCGAATCCTACGGATTATTGCTTTTTAAAGCCCACGCTGGCGGTCATTTCTTCACTAACCCCTACAAAAACCAAAGATTTTCCGAAATCACTGTTGATTTTCTGAAATAGAAACCTAAACTATCCTAATTGGAGTTTAAAAAAATATATAAAGTTTATGTGATCACAAACGGTCACCAGTGGTCACTCAGCTTTTAAAACGACCGCAGTAAAGTGGGTTCGTAAAGTCAGTTAAACGAGGAAAATCGATTTTTGATTAAAACTTGAGCAAACATCTGTAAACATCTAAAGTATCGAAAATTTCGAGAAAAATAAACATGGAGAACAATTTTACCAGACATACAATGCCAATCTGTAAAACTAAAAAAAACAATTGTTCAGTTTCTGTAAGATTTGGATTGCGATATTGTATATAGTGTTTCAAGTCAATAATTATTGGTAATACATGCTCTCGTTGTAGGTTGACATACAATACAAAAAACTCTTTGGTCTTAGCTACTTAGATATCGCTAAGTGATTGCTTCTTGCGCCACTTCTAAGAATTATTGATTCCGCCCACCTAGTACCAAACCCACAAAATAGAAAAAAAAAAATAAAAAGAGCCTCGAAACAGCACTAAGCAAGTCGGAAGTTCATTTTAAGCATTCGAGGCCAATCCCTTTAAATTATATTTCGAATCCCTTTTCCTCTCCTCTCCTCTCTTCTCCTCCCGATCCAGTCAGTATACGATGCGGTTATGTGCCATAGCTGGAATTCCACACCCCTCAAGGGAGGCGAAAGCCAGAGTAGTTGCAACCTTCATCCCGTTGTGTGCATACTCGCAAAGCTGCTTCACTTGCCCATTTAACCGCAACAATTTACTTAGGCCTCTAATTCGCAACCTAACACCAAAATCTACTCAGTGACACTACTTGAATTATTAATAACACTTTTATAACCTTCCTGTCCTCCATCAGCAATGTCATTTTTCTCCGAAAACCCCACCTGACTACTAATGGACAACGCACACCGCCAAACTCGGCTCGGTTCCTCGAACTTTAAGAAAAATTCCCATCTCTGCTCTGCATCGCTAGGCCTAATGAGAAAAGGAGTATTAAAACCAGGTTGGACAATTAATTAATTTAAGTCCGCCGAGTACATGCATCGACCATTAAGCACAACCCAGCCAGTGTTATCAGTGTGAAACCCAACCGGACACAAAGGGTTACTCGCAACCCCTGATGGATTGCTCGCCTGCCTCGCTTAATGACACGGAAGCGCCATCTCTAGATCCTTCTTCTCTCTCCCCGTCCCCACCCCCGTCCCCCCTCGTTTCTCGTGTTTACGATCGCCAATTGCCGAGGCTTGATGGGCTCAGATACAATTCATTTGCATCACAAACATCTTTCCAATTGCCAATTGACCCAATCGACCGATAAATATGGCGACTTTTCTTCACCGCCACTCGAAAAATCCACGCTCGTCCCACATTTCCTAATAACGAACCCATAAACAATCGCAATCAATAATTAAACCTTGAAATATTGCGCTGGCCGCACTTTCGTCTTCAACTATATTTATTGGGATTGCTAAAGAAGTCGGCAAAAAAAAAAAAAAAAAAAAAAAAACACACAAAAAAAAAAAAACACGCTTTATAGCGCATCCAACTGAGACCCAAACCAACAGAGACTTAAAAGTTGATATGTGATACAACCGAAACCTGTTTATTTTTTCTCTTTCGCACTTTTCCCATTCCACGTGCGCAAGAGTGGCTGGTCCTGCATGGTTGATGAATTTGCTGAATAATTAACAACGCGAGCCAACAACTGCAGGTGCAGTCCTATTGACACGAAAATAAAAAATACAAAATAACTCTTAAAAAAAAAAAAATTTAAAAAAAAAAATATTCAAACTCATCGCAGAACCAACAGATAAAACCAAATAAAATTCAATCCAAAAATGTAAAAAAAGTCGTCTTATTTTAAATGCACTTTATATATTAATTCAGTTTTATATGAAATTATTTCCTATGTGTAATGAATTTACTCGACTAAGCCCCATGAATCCCATTCAATTGTCGGCTTTTTTTTCCCACTGAAAAGACGGGTCGGTTGCCATAACTTAATATGAATGCAGGTGATGCAGTATTTCCTTTGATAGCAGGGGCGGCAAAGCTTCGCTTATCTCTGCCTCCGTGCACTTGCCACTGACAGATTGTCCCCAACATCTGAACTCTCAATTTTATTCTTAATTTCTTTTTGTTCGTACATCATCTCTTCGGAAGATGCTGCAACCGTTCTTCTCCTCCTTCTAATAAGTTTCGCATAACCTAACCTAAGTAACTGTTCGAGGCCCGAAGCAGTCAAAATACATTTATTTATTTTCTTTTAATAGAAATCACTATCTCTAAGAAAACATTTTCTTCGAAGAACGAAAATCCCAAGAAGTGGAAAATAAAGTTATTTTTACTTTTCGCTCGAACGTTCTCTAAAATGAATATATCCGATAAACACAAATAAATTTCGGCGAATTCCAAGAAAATCGAAGAAACGGCGCGTTTCTTGGAAATGCGACAAATATCGAATGATTTCCATTCATTTCTAATTCTCGCGTCGCATTTCTCTTCATCACTTTTACCCGAAAGTAAAAACCGGTCTCGGGTCCGACAGGAAACGGGTGGTGAGTGGTGCGCTGTTAAGCCCTCAATAGCCAAGCTTTTAGCCGCCAATTTTCCTATTGCCGCGGGAGGGACGGACAACGAAAAAGATTACGTCGATTTACCAAATCCGTCAACCGGAAAAGACCATTACAACAACTGACCATTATCACTATTCCAATAAAAAACTCGTCGCAATGGAATCGATGCAACAAACGCACTTCCTTCTAAAGGACACACACAAACACCTGACATCGTTAAAGAGGTCTCCCCCGTCTCCAGTCGCCATGGCAACCGCAACAACAAAACCACCAACATTCAATTTCTAAATTAAACTTTGTTTACTATTAACTCTTCCTATTTAAACTGAAAAAAACAAAAGGAAAAAAAAGCCGGCCAACGACCGAAATATAAAAGTGCAACAAAGAAAAATAAATTTGAGCCGGAGAGACGTTTTTCCGTTTTAATTAAAGGTATGATGCTGGCCCTTGTGTTTGCTACAAGCTGGCACTGCGTTTCCAAGCTCCAACGGTCGATATGTAATCAGTGTTCTGTTACTTACAATTATGTTTCATCAACATTTCCGTAGCTTTATAAACGGCAGCGTATCACGTCATTGCATTGGGACCTTGATGAGATCTTGGCACGTCATCAATTAGGTCAATTCCATGCTTAGAATATTTTATAATTAACAAATAATTGTACTCATCAACTCTGCTGCTGCTGCTGTGTAATTAAAGACCAAACAAGTATCACGATATATCCACCTTTTCGATCGCTTATTGTATTACATTAGACGGCGACATGGCAAAACTAAATAAAACATACTGTGTTTGCTCATTTTTACCGTATTACGAGCAATTTAAAAACAATATATATATATATTTTTTTTAAATCCAAGTTTATTTACAGTTACAGAAGTTGAGCTAAATTGAGATATAAATTAGCCAGAATGGTCCTAAAACGGAACCTGCTTGCTTAATTACAGTGTACCAGACTCAGCAAGAACCACTAACTATAATTTAGCACACGACTTCAGTACCGTGGCTACATCCACGCAAATTGGTTTAATACACGAAATTCCGAGATCACAATTTACGTTTAAATCCTTGCGAATTTACGATCCAAAAAGAAAATTAAATACAAAAATCAAAGTTTGGTCACATTTCTGGAGATTTATTGCTAAGAATGTCTAGAATTTTGAGTTTTGCACGCAGGAACGTAAACAAAAACGATTTGCGACACTGAGCCACTAATAACTCTTCACAAACGTTTAATTCCAATTTCACAAAATGATATCTCTTGGCCAGCTTAATTTTTCTTGATTATTTATAGATTTCTAGGTCGTTAAACCTTACCTGGAAATAAACCCTGAAGCCCGCTAAGGTCTCCCCACAATGCAGTTAACCCAAATGGAAAGTAGTCTCCCGGGTCCCATAGAAATTAGAATAGTCAACACTAATTCCGTAATGGAATGAAACTTGGTCCTAATATCGCAAGTAATGCAATGCGATGGGATGAAGAGAAACGGACGCAACGCATTGGGCAACACTCAAAGATAAGTAAAAAAATAAAGATTGAGTGTCATAAACGCTTCTTTAATCCTAACCAGTCCTCGTAATGATGCCTCCGGAGATTGCATTGCAGTGGTTGAGGTAATTGAGGCAGGCAGACAAGAAACAAACAAACACTCAACAGAATACCAATTTCAAAAATGGCAAAAATGGCCTCCCATGACTGTGGAAACAGATACAAGCGTTGATTACCAATGTAGAACATCAATACTTAATATTAAACCCGGAGAAACAAACCACAGGTGAGACAGGTCAGATGCCCTGCATGCGCTATGCCAGCATATAATATGCTACCAGGAAACCTCCAGCCATTACGAATTGATGCTTTTCAATTTTCTTATGTTTGCGAACGTAATTAATTCATCTTGCATGTCAAATATTAATACATTCTATTTGTGCTATTGCTTATATTAGATCCTCCTACAGTTCGCACCCGGTAATTCTAACTGCGCATCCCGATGTGCGCAGAGACAGACAGTTCAAATGTGGTTCAAAGAAGTACTACTTCCGTTCTGTGTCTTTGTTTACACTGCAACAACGGTTTGAACAATCGGATGTAACGGAAACAAGCACAATCGCATGTTGTGTCACACTTTTGAAACAATCGCATGTGCTGACACACTTTGGATGCAACGGAAACATGAACATCGCATGTGATGTCACAACGGAAGAAAATCACCACGCGCAAAAAGAATTAAGTGTGTCAATAGACCTTTGGAAAATGATGACGTAATGCTAAAGTTGCGCCATTTGCCGAGCCATTTTCCCCAACATCGGTTGTCCTAAATTTTCAAAAAATCTATTGAAGTAGCAAGTAGTTCTAATTTGCGACACAGTTGCTTCTGTATCCCGTTGGTAATTTTTTTTATTACTTCGGTATTAATTTTTATTTGTGGAGTGTTCTATGGAAATCCTTTGCGCAGTTTTAACCATAGGTGCAAACACTAAAAGAAAAAAACCATAGAAAAGTTTGATGCTCTACTAATTTTCACAGATTGAACGCACTTTGCTCGCAGATCAAGCATCCTAAGCTGATCCAAAAAAGTCAAAAGTGTCTTGTGCTCTCGGTACCTAAAGTCGCACCACTTTAAGATGAGTAAAGAAATCACTTATCTTATCAATTCACTTTGCCGTTACTCCCACTTATGGAAAACATAAAAATTTCCAACCTAAATTTCAGGTCCATTTTCCCAACCCCTTTAAAAAAAATCTAAAAATAAAAAAATAAAATAAAAAAATAAAAACCGCGCAGACATTTCACTTGCACTTGATTTTAACTTATGGCCCCTTTCTCAGCGACAAAATAACGTATGGTTTTTAATTAAACCGCCTTTACACTCGACAACACCACATTCATACAACACGCTCAATATCTCTCTTTAAAAAAACCATTATCTTATCTCTCCTAAAAACTAGGCCCCTCGGGACCCCACAGGTTCATATTAAAAAGCTCGGAAATGACTAATTACAATCTCCCTGCGTTCAATTTCAATTTTTAAAAACGACGCATCCGACAAGCAAAACAGCCGTTCGAATCGGTCGCATTCGCTACGTCGGAAACACAAACAAGTCATCGCTAATGGGACATTGATGGTCGTGTTTGTCTCAAGATGAACTTGCACAGTCAACAAGAAGCACATGGAAGCAAATCCAATCCATCAACCCGCCACCAAAACCAAACCACTAAACTGACTAGTGCCCTCTACCCGCGCAAATCCAACTCCCATAACGCATTGACCGACATTCCGTTGACGTCTCCTCTCACGTCTCCTCTCACGCCCCAACGCCACTCATCCAAACAAACATTACTCGCTACCCCTAACCAAATTCAAACCCCAAACTAATTACTCGCCAGCGCCTAACTTTGATTCGATTCCACAAATTAATATTAATCCGATCGATCAGGTATTTGTCGCCTTACATCGCATCACGCCCCTCGAGGATCAATGACAAATCACCCCAACGCACGCGTTCCTTCTTGCCAACGCGATTATTCCTCCCTCGCTCGCTCGCTCTTTGTCAGCGTCCGTGTAATGAGTGACCATCACGTGCGTCTTACCTTAGAGACCCCACCCCCACACTCGCGAGCTCCTACGTGCTCATCACCTGCACGTTTGATTAAAATCGACTCATTTCTGGCCCCAAGTTCGGCGAAAACCTCTTTAACGCATCCAAACTTTCATCAAAGCGGATTAACAAATTAAGGCTCACGCGATGCGCAGCTAAAATTCCTCTCCCTGCAGGACCCGAAGCAAAGTCGTGAGCAGACCACCTACAAATCAAAACACTCGAGGTCAAACTTAATCCGGAGCCGCGTCTGGCAAAATAGTCGAATGTCGATTCGACAGAAAGAAAGATGAATCCATTGCACGAATTTCACTTAATCACCGTGATGGATGAAGCGTGGCTTTTTCGCAAACTCCCATCACAATAAAATAAAGAAGAAAAAAAATAAGAAAAATTTAAAAATAAAAAAAAATAAAAAAAAACAAGAAAAAAAAATGGAGGCGCCGAGAGTAACATGTAGAATGAGAGGAGAAAATGTCCTTCCAACTTCTAATTTGTGTTTGCAAATAAATCACTGTCAAACAAGGGGCGCTAATTTTCCACTCCAATTTGTAAGAAGCCACGACCCCTTCAAATTCCTGCCACTAAACCCACATCACGTTTCAATTAAAAACCCAAGTACTAATTCACCTACCAGCTGTTTCTAGGCCAACAAGTCCATTCAATAGTACAAATCGTCAAAATAAATGCTTTTCTATTAGTGCAAAACATCTTGCACGGCGTTTTTTCATCAGACGGCCGCAGCGAGTCGACCTTTAGCCGCATGAAAAACAAACACGCGAATAAAAATTGTTTATTCACTTACCTCAACTTGTTCGTGGAAGTGAAAAAGGAAAACAAATATTTTCACATCTGAAAAAAAAAGAAAAAAAAAAAAGAAAACACTATAAATATTTTTTCTCATTTTTCAAATTTTTAGTTCCACGTAATATATTTGCAGTAAAGAAGAAGAAAAAGAAGAAAAAAAATCATACTCCTAACTGTGGTAATAAATGTAGAAGCAAAGGAAGATGATGAATAATGATTTGCTATTTACAATAAGAACACGATCGAGGGATTATTCCCAGTGGGTATTGAGATCCATTTTCCCTTACACACTACTCCTTTACCACATACATTACTGGCAGACATCCAAATGGACTTCACCTCGTCTTACACGACCAGAAAGTTGAAAACGCAGCACAAGTCATACACTGGTTTAGTCGCATGAAAACTTAATACCGTGTTGCCGCGAAATTGCCTTCATCTATACACGATTCAAGTGAAAAATGCAGCTCCAAACACTTTTTTATTTACTTCGCTTTCTTTTCTTAAAAATAATAAAAATGAGGACCAAATAAGCCGGCGCCGAGTCCATCGCGTACAAATGAATCAATTTGTTGCGAGTAAATTTGTCGATTCAATTTTCATCAATAGTTGCCCTTTGACGGGGCATGAAAAGAGGTTCAGCGAGCGGTGAAATTTGCGGCGCGAGGCGCATTAGTCGCGATGCCAAAGTATCTTTCGCGGAATCCAAACAGCGACAAAATTGTATTTCCGCGAACACGGTGGCCCCGACCACCACTGCACTCAGCATCGCCCTCTCTTTCCATGCGAAATGACCGGGCGCGCGCACACAAGAGAACGGAGAGGAGAAATGCCTTGCCCTTTAATTGCTCGATAGTACCCGCGAGTAAAGTGCAGTCTTAAGGGAATAAAAAAAAAATAAAAAAATAAAAAAACACCCAAGGACCCAACACACCTAATTAGATATCACGTTTGGAATGAATCAAATTAAATATTCAACGAATCAATTCCGAGCCAATTTCGAATTAAAAAGTAAAAAGTAAAAAAAAGAAAGAAAGCCAGACAGTGCAAGTTGGAGATATATAGATCGGGGCGCAGTAAATCTCAGTCGCACGAATCAAAATTTGTTGCATGCCGGGACGCTAACGTCCACCCTTCACCAACCTACCATCTGCGCACGGAACTTCCACGCGAAAGTTTAATTTTCCTAATGAAGGCGACGTGTGCGTGATGTGCCCCGCCCACGCCATAAATGATGCACGGCCTGGGTCTTGGTGGAGCACGCGATTCACCAACCACACCCTCGCATTATTAGATTAGTTGTTCGAGATACCATCAAAGATGCGACTTCGCACAAAACACACACTCGAAATAAGAACAAGAGAGTCGCAGTATCTCCCGCGGTAATTGTTGTTGGTAAAGAGAGAAAAAAAAAAAAGAAAAAAAAAATCGAGTGAAATATTCAATCAGATTTATTTGCTCGATACGTTCAATGTGGCGAATCAAATGGAGAATTTATCGCGCCGCGTTCCGATAATTCCAAGGAGGAAGGAATCGTCGCTGACAGATGGACCGAGTTCTCTCATTTGGCACCGACTCCTGTTTCCATGACAACGGGGAGGATGAAAGCAAGGAAACCACTAATCCAAGATTCACACAACGGATCGTTGCTTTCTGACACCAGATGGGCCCGCCTGTCTCTTCGACCCACGCCCAAAGATAAAGTGGAGAAGACATTTCCAGATCAATTATCAACTAAATTGTCTCATCAGCTCTAGTCAAGTATTTGTTTTTCAAGACCCCTCGGGCTATTGTCTTCCACCAACCGACGAGCTTAATGTTTCATCGTGATCCAACCTGACTTTAATCACCCAACAAAAAACACTAAAACATTTTATCCTCTCCTCTCTCTCTCTCTCTCTCTCTCTCTCCTCTTATCTGTCACCGCATCGTCCCTAAATCATTCAGCATTTCACCCTGGCTTCACTGCAAAACTTTACATTTAATTACAATAATTATTAGCACGGAGTTATGGACGCGTTCCCACGCCCACCACGAGCTACAAGATACCATCAAGACGATTGAAAAAAAATTATTATTCCGCTTTTACATTTATGGAGAATTTTTCTGTCCGTTTGCGGAAATCTCCGGGATTCGTTTGATCAATGTTTTTTACATCGAGAGGCGCCACTCGCTCCAGTATCCTGAATTGACCTTAATTCTCATTCGTTGAGTACCTATATCGGCCAGCACACTGAATTGGTTCTAATTATCATTGACTCGCATTTAATTGTTGTAACCAGGACAACCGACATTTACTGGTTACTTTTCCGCAGTTTGCTAACAGAAACGAACATCAACATCAACTTGGATGCGCTGATAGACCAATTAAACCACAATACAGCAAAATATAAACTTCTTTTTGAATTGGTGTCAGACACATTCGCCTCGTACAAATTGATTCTTTCCACCTGATTTATCGCAACATTCGCAAATTAGAAATCGCAAAATCCCGCGCGCACCGATAGTCGGAACTTTGAAAACGTGTCAAATGCATAAAATAATCAATTAATCTAAAACAAGAATATGGAATAAAATTTTCTTAATGTGTAAAACCGTTGGTGTAAAACGCCCCCCTCGAGGGTTTCGAATACATATCCAAATATTTATCGAAGCAAATTATAGATCCCCAGCTGACTGCAAATTGTAGACCTGAAACGAGCTGATAAAGCGGACACAAGAAGGTTGTAGGAGTCGCTGGAGATGGTATCCATCTTAAGATTAACTCATCCACGCAAAAGGCAAGTTATAAAGTGAGGGGGCGCATGTCAAAGCAGATGCCAGAAGCAGCATATCATCGAGGCCGAGCTAAAGCGGGCTGGCTCGCTTCAATATTTCAATGCGAGATAAGCAGCTTCCAATCCAGCGCAGACGTCACTTGACACTCGCAAAGTGTGGGCAACGGCGCATGCTCTGTTGTGGGATCAGTCTCTATCTGCTGTCAGACGAGGTCGGTCATAAATCAAAAATGACGAATGTCTTATTCCGTAAATGGACAAACTCAAAACTCGTCGTTTCAATTAAGACGTCAAACACCTGCCACTGCTGCGCCCGCCGACTTGCAATTTGCAAATCTTCGGCACTTTTTTTCTCCTTCTCGTTCACGTTCTGCCGATTCTAGTTTATGTTATAGCTCATTCGTTAGTCGTCTCTTAATGGTCACTCGGCAAAGCGATGAAATAATTATCGAAGCATCGTTTCACCAAATTAATAGTCTTCTTCATTTGCATACCCATCACTCATTTTTACATCTCGGCCTCGTTTCGCTGTATTAATTAACGTTAAATGATCCATCAATTTAAACCTAATGTACAGTTACACGTACGGTACACACCCTTCATCCACTTTTTGTTTAAAAAAAATTAAAAATTAAACAAATATTGTAAACAACTCAATTTCATTACGAGTTTGTTTTCACAACTCAAATAAGAATTTTGCATTTTGATTACACTATCAATTCATTATTTAAACCGCCTAGGGCGGCTCATTAAACAAAATGTACCATTATTCTTAAAACCAAACTCCAATCACTTTGCAAAGCAAGCAGAATGAGCGCAAAACTTTTTCAGATAATTACAAAAATCTGCTCTGTTTGCTCAATTTTTAACAATCCAAACGAGCTGCATTTCTAAATTTCACATTTTTCCTGTTTTTGTGTTAATTGAGAAAACAGAATGTACATCTACACCAAAAACTGCAAAACAAAAACTACAACTACAGTAGTGGTTTTATGCAAATTCAAAATGCTTTCAGGAAAAGGCCTCCACCACAAGCAATCGTGAGTAATTAAGTCCAAAAAAATAAAACCGAAGGAATTTTACTTATACAACCCAAAAACCAAACTAAACAAACCAAAAACACATTCGTAGTTGTTTATAAAATTACGAAAAACCATATAAACCTGTCCTACACATACCGTTTAAAACACAAAGTGTAAAACGGTTAATGATTACCGTACCTTTCTGTATAACTTTCATTTTAGGTGAATAGTATGAAAAAAATGAAAAAAAAATCTTTAAGTGAAAACTTTTCAAGTCGCATTCTTTATTTATAAAGGCTAACATGGCAGTCAAGACAAACAGACACAACTTTAAAAGCACCTACTACTACTCAAACGTTTGTGTAAGTTGCTCTCAAGAGATTTTTCTTTCTTTCTTTCGTTTCAGTGCAAAAGCCAATTGCACAACAAAATAATATATATCTAAGTTGACCAAACTCTAAACCTTAAAAAAAAAAAATAAATAAATAAATAAATAAAATAAACACCAATCGCGACATATAGAAAACCATAGAAAACCGACATAAAATCGCAGACTAAACATGTTGCTATTTTCAAATGCAACAACTTTTCAAAAATGGCGTCCGCTCGCACCTGTACCAAAACGATTCACTATTTTTAGCAATCTAAATCTATAAATACATCCAAAATTAAAATTTTCCGAACTAATCAGACGCCAATCAAAAATATACACCGTTATATATAAAAAAAAACCTTCCATTAAAATATATTTAAAAAAAAACCAAACTACCATTTTGTTGTTACCTTACTAGGTAACTAGCTCTATAAATCACTTCCACTTTACCTATAAACGCACAAATCCTGCCCTACGATATATTCAATCAATACAGTGAATTTCCTTCAATTCGTTTAAATATATCACCGCAGCCATAAATAAAACTCACAAAACAAAAACAATTTCAACATTTCCAATACCCCCCATTTATTTTGCATCCCCGCATAGCAAATTTCTATGAATTTTAAATCCAAAAAAATCCTCCATTTTCCTCCACAATTGAAATATTTGCTTTTCTTTAAAGTTCATTATTAACTTCAGTTTTAGTCTTTTTCAAATAAATCACCTCGATGCTAAACAAATTCGAGACTGTTTTTATCTCGCCGCAATCAACGCAATTAATCATCTCACCTTAAAGTTTACCTCTCCCAAACATAAAAAAAAAAAAGAAAAAAAAAGAAGAAGAAAAATTCCTCTCACTCGAGTCACTACACAACACAAATATAATTTTTTCGCGCGAGTTGTACAATAAACAGACGCAAGGTAAGCAGCTATTTTTAGCCGCCAAGACCTAAGAAACACACATTCATTAGAACCGGTGGTGATTGATTGATCCACTGCAAACAGAGTGAAATTAATGCTCGATTTGCGAAAGCGGCCATGTTACCAAGCAACTGTTTTGTTTATCAGAGCCTCAGCCAGGAAGTGAAGCAAAGATTAAAAATTACTGCAATGGTGCGTGCCAACACGGACCCATCCCATCGACAAAGTGTTTTTCCTACGCAACTCGTCGTTCATCATATCACCATGGCAATAAGTGGCAATGGGATGAAAAGGGGGCAGAACCAAGGCCAAAGGGCGACGCCTGCTTTATGACATGATCAAAGACCGAGCACGAGCACCAACCAACTTCTTTTCACTGCCCCGTAAATCTCCATTTGTACCAGCTATTATACGAATCTGCGGGGTTGCAGTCGATTCCGAGCGGCCTTGCGCAAATATGGGGGTGGCAGGGGACCACCACCATCATTTTTTTTTTTTTTTTTTTTCTTTTTTTTTTACCTCCGACTGATAAGCTGAGCAAAAGTTAGTTTCAAAATAAGATCATTTCGCCGCTCCCCACTCTCAACTATTACCACACGGGGTTTCCCGCAAGGCTTTCTGGGATTGATTATCCAACAGCCCAACATATTTTCTTCGACTTATTGCAATCATTACTGCACTGCTCAACAAGCACCCAAAAGTCCCAAATGCCGTTTCCTAATTTCACGCTTCGATGAACGCTTTTTTCCCTCGCTCGCGACTCCCTTCTACATCAAATGTATATACACAAAAAAAAGTAAATAACTTTCCCTTCATTTCATCTCGCAGCGACAACTTTAGTGGCTGCCTTTAATTGCAATTCCAGACATCCCACAACCACAATCTAAGTATCAAATTTCACACTCAGCTCAGATTCCCATCGCATTTTGACCGCTTCGTTACTGGTAATTTTTGCAAAAATAAAACAAAAAACAACATCCCGGAAGAAAAAATAAAAATGTACACATTTTTTTTTGTTTTGCCTTCTTTCTCCGTTCTTACCGCAATTCCGCGCATCGTTCGCGTCCTTTGTTCCGTGGTCATCCGCAACTCTTAAAAAACAAGTGGAGTGAAGAAGAAAATCAAGAGAGAGAAATCGGAGAGAGTTCTCAATGAAGTGAGAGCAAAATGCGCACACGGGGCTCTGAAGCAATCGATCAGTGGATGAGGACCGACGTCTCCCAATTTAATATGTTTTGAGCTACAGCGATTCCACCGGCTTGCAAACATGTTTTGCTGCTCCAAATTCCCCGGTCGCAGCAATAAGTGACTTTTTAACGAAGAAAAGTGGAATAATAATAATAAAGAAATGATAAAAATAAATAAATATATAAATAAAACAGTTGATCGCGCCACCCAAGAGAATTCAAATTAGAAAAAACAAATGTAAAAAAGGAAGAAAAAAATAAAAATAAAAATAAAAATAAAAATAAAAAAATTAGCCGTCTTAAAGATCGAATTTCAAAATTTTATTCAATTCCTAATTTTATTTGATATCAAAGTTTCTCTTGTTGTTGCCGACTGCCATCAGTAATTGAGGCGAAACCAATGTAATTGTGGCTCCCACTTCGTTTGCCAGCTTTGATTTGCTGCAGACGCTTGCGAACGCCAAAAAGAAGGCCCCGTCTTAGACCGAACGCTAGCGTTGCGCTAATTGATTCGGTAGCAGCTGCGTTTCCCCCCACCAAAACAGATATCGAGAGGGGGTAGCACGAGTGATTGAGGGGGTGGATGGGAGGCTGAGTCAAAGCCCTCCCCATTCCCTTCACTTAGGAATTTATCACCGATGCCAATCTCGTAGGTCAATATTTAAAGGGTTTATGAGATAAAAAAAATCTCCCGCTCTAATATTGTTAAAAATAGCTCAAATTAGGTAAAGCTGAAATATTGTTCTTCGTTACAAGTTCTTGCAATTACGTTTAATGCAAAATTTCAAAGTACTTTTTCGTGTACTTTTAGATTCAGGTAGCTCAAATGTAGATTAACCTAATGGTCAAGTGTACTTACCACGTTTATCTTGTTAGCAATTAAAATACCCAATCAGAGGGGAAAAAAAAATCAAACTTTTAATTTTTTTCTTCATTCTAATTCGTTCTGATTCTTTTGGATATGAAACAGTGTCAAGCTCAAAGTCAACTAGTCCTGCTTCTAACCGCTCATGCGCAGATCTAATTTCACAACAATCAACCCAGAAGCTCAGATCAATACCCGGTACTTCCAAAGCTGGTTACGTCACACTTCCATGCTGCATTTTAGTGTCGATGTCGAACAAACAATTTTGAAATAATTTTTTTTTTACTTGGCATTTAATTACCTCCAATAAATGAATTACTATAAACATAAACACTAACAGCACTAATAATAATTCCTTAAAAATTCATGCGTCGTAAAACCCTTTCCCCGAGAATAAAATAAAAGTGGAAAAAAAAAAAACGAATCGCATCATCATACTGAAGCAATCGTTTCGAACCTCGCTTCATTTGCACCAAGAAAAATCAATCCCTTTTCGACGCATGCGTGTACAAAGACGCGGGAATGATCAAAGGCAATGCGACAATTACACCAAATCTCTCTCCCCTTCATTTATCAATTCAATTTTTCATTTCTTTTTCTGCGGAGAAAAAAATTCCCAAAACGCCAAATTTCGACCCGACGCATTCCCCATCACATACAGTGAAAAACACGACCAACTTAAAAATCACAAAATAAATTCATTAAAAAAAAATTTCTCATCTCTAACACAACCCTATAATCAGGACACATGAAGCGACCTCATTAGATGGGGCTTTTCGTCTAATTATTATTACATTCTCTGTTTCCTTGCTCCCATTATATCTAATTATATTCACTTCTCTTTTGCTCACAATCAACTGATCGTTAGCAACAGCCAATGGTCTCCATAACACGTCTTTAAAAAAAAAAAACATTTTAATTGCTGTGCGTATACGAGTTCTCAATAAAAGACGAAAGTATTTCACAACGAATGAAAACATCATTAATTCACTGTACGTAATTCGAATTACGGTTAGGCTTTCCTGCATAACAATTATTTTGGGATGCAATTCGGTTATTTAAATAAAGTGTTTTCAATTTTGCATTTTTGGCTCTCAAAAATAGCGAAAAACAGAAATCTAGAAACGTTTATTTTCTACAAAACTAACGTCCCAGTTTGTTTAAACGTTGTAAAACGACGGACGACAACACAAAAGACTTTCCTGCATGGCGCTAAAAGCTTTCCTGCATATCACAAAAAAAGCTTCCCTGCAAATCACACAAATTTCTGATAATGAGCTATCTAAGATTGCAGCACAATAGTTGCAAAACAATTTCTCCAATTTCTGATAAAATTCTCTGCCTCGTCCCGCTCTCTCCCGAGTCGTATTTTGGCATTTCCAATTTCATATCCCCCCTTAGAAATGATAAATTGATTTCTTTTAACTCGTTCAAAACCTCATCACTCGACTCCAGCTAATTTCTTGACTAACGATCTTGCAACGAACCCACGCGTCTCACTCAGCGTGTCTCGCCGCTCCCCCCGTCTCCGTACAAAACATTTTCCTCAAAAACCCTCCTTACAATAAAGGCCAACTAAATTCACTTTGCTGCCATTTCCAAACCTTTAAAAAGAAACGGAGGTATGGAACGAAGTGGAGCCACGTGGCGTTGGGGGCGATGAAGACGGGAAATGTTCCAACATACGGAAAAAATTATCGAGTCGACATGCCGTAACAACTCATTCAATTATGATAGAAACATTTTAACATTTTCAACTGGCAAATGTTAACGAGCCTCGTGGCATTTCATCTGCCCTTCATTTCCACCCCACAAAAAGATGAAAAAAAAAAAATAAACTATCTAATAAATTATCAGACGCCGTGTATTCAATTATAGCGTCGTATATCAACGACCCATCTCTATTTCACAAGCAATGCTTTGCCCTTTTCATATTTAATTTCACGTAGTAATGGCATCCACACATTTGGTCCGTGAAATTTTTATTTATTTCAAATTCCCCTCCATCTCAAAACCTCGTGGGAGATGCTTGAAGTAGGCGATGAAGAGAGCAACGAGACTCTATCGTGCGAGAAAACCACACTATTTTTAACCATTAATTTCCTCTGGGTACTTTTTTCACCGCCCTCGAGGGTCTGGAACCAGTTCAAAATGCCCAAGTGTGACCCACCTGTTGCTAAACATCTTAAACCTTTGAAGCCTCAAAAATAATGTGGCTAATAATAAATTGGTATTTTTCTTTTAAATATTTAAAATTAAAATGGACATTAATAGTGGTTATCAAAGCATCGCCGGAAAGTGTTGAAAATTCCAAGAATTCTCGTGGGAAACAATTTTTTAATTATTCAGAGAAAACTGGAAATCAATTTCCCACAAATTGTTGAACTTTCTCATTTTTTTGACAAGAAAAATTGATTCCGACATTTATAATTTCATCAATAAAATAAATATAAAAAAAAAAATAAAACTTCTAAATTACTATCATTCACTTTTATGTCCACATTTCCTGGCTGCGAATTTCTGAATTTGTGGAAATTTGAGCTCATGCTTAATTATTCATAAAAAGTTTCCAGAAAATCATAAACAATTTTTTTTTTTCCATAAAACTCGGCAGGAAAAACAATTACCCGTCGAGTAGTGAATACCAATAAAACGCACAAACAGTCGCCACATATCTGCCAAAAACAGCTAATTGCTTTTTTAATATCTCGTTTCGATCTCGTTTACATTTCGTGCATTCACATTCAGATGCTTTCGTGAGATAAAAAAAAAAAATTACAAATAAAAATAAAAAAAATTAAATAACACTACACAGTAAATTTCCCATATCGACCCTCGAAAATCGAAGCCAACCCATCAGCCTTAGCATTCCCAATTCCCGTGACATCGGCCAATGATTGATGCCGGGCAATCAATAACGGAACTCGGTGGTTTCGGTTTGCTCTTCTTATCTGGATGCCGATTTCGAAGCCCCTTTCCACCGTTGCCAAACGATAGGTAATCATCTTGTTCTTTCAGCTTCACCTTCCATTTCTTTTAATCCCGTTGCGCAACGAGTAAAGACACCAAACAGATAAGAAAACGCCCAAACACTGTCTCTCTCTATCTCTATCTCTGTTTCCCTTTTCTTCCTTTCTTTCTTTTCACTCAATTTCTTCTCTTTTCTTTCCACTTTTTGTACCAAAAAAAAAACCAAAACACAAATCTTGATTACCTCGTTCACCCCCTCCGTCCCCGGACAAGAATTTCCAGTCAAGAATCAAGTCGCAAATTGATGGAAAATTCGTCAAGACGATGACGTCAGCAATTATGTTTTCCACCGATATCTGACCGATCAGGAGAAAAGAGGGATCAAAAGGACAATAGCACACACATCCGCAATCGATAGGTGGCGTGCGCACGTCATTCATCAACCGACCTTTGTGTTGTCACGGCGACAAGTGCAAGCGCCCTTCTAGTCACCGACGTGCCAACTAGAGGAGCCTCCAAACGCTTGTGACGGCCTGCCAAATGTGGTTAAGACGATTTAGCGACAAAAGAGAACAAAAGACCAATTTAACACATCTCTACTATCTCCTCCCATTCAAAAAAAAAGTGTTTGATGGATGACTCAAGATGGTTCCATTATCAATTCAAGATGTGCGAGCAAAATCAGAAAAAGAAGAAGAAAAAAAAATAAAGAAAAAATAAATATGTTGGAAGACCCTGGTCGATCTATTCCTAAAAGGCGGCCATTGACCTTTCATTCCAGCAACAGAGCAACTGCAGTCGGAGATTCGTCCCGCCATCACTCACGTCCGAGAAGCACGAGAAGGAGGGAAACCCTCGCACAGTCCCATCCGTCAGTCGTCGACCCTGGAGGAATCCATCACTGCCATCCACCAGGGACTACCGTCTACTGACCCGCTCTTCCCTTTACCCCCAGCCCCAGCAGCCGAAAGCATTCATTCGTTCCCCATTGGCAAAAGGCAAAAGGAAGCTCGATCACCGAGGAAAAAAAGAAGATAAAAGATAAGAAGAAGAAGAAAAAAAAAAAGTAAAAAGAAAGGATTGGAGTGGAGTGGAGTGGAGAGGCGCGTCTCGTGACCACATTGCGAGAAGATTGAATGGCATTAAGAGAACTCTGCACTCGGCACGGCAATCCTTCGATACCCGCCGCAAAGAGGGTTCTTAGCTTGCACATCATCAAAGCTTAGACTAAGGCCACTTTAACGCGTCATTAGAAGGAAACAAAACCCCCGCGCGCGTGTGATGGAGAAGGATTTTTATCGGTGTTTGAAAAAGTGACCCATTCACTCACTACCTTCTCGCTCGCAACCACTGCGGGTGGATCCATCATGAATGCAACGCCGTTCGCGTTCTCCAGATAAGCCTCTTCTGCTCTGCTTTGTCATCTTAAGCTGTGGAAATATGCTGACGTACTACGGGCGCACGCGTCCCTAGGTCAGTCGGTGGCTCTAATCCGCGCTCTTTTCAGCTATTGTGAGGCCGGCCTACTGCTCTCTGAGTCCCTCGTGATTGATGACGGCGAGAGAAAGAAAGAAAAAAAAAAAAAAAAAAAAAAAAAAAAAAAAAAAAAAAAAAACAATTTTCAGGGATTCCACATGCGAAACGCCACCGAGCACCCACGCATTCAACATCCCCTCATTCCTGCGGGATCCGCTTGGTCATACTCGAACGGCTATGCAAATTTCAACAACCCCGTTCAAAACATACACAATTCACTTCAATTAAATTACAAAGAGGATAGAGAGAAAGACGAAGAATGTCTAACTCCCACCCCTCTAATAAAGCAACTTTATGGCCTTATTAGTCGATTTCAAATCATTTTGCATATTTAAACTCAGTCATTTATACGAGGGGAAAGATGTTTCCTCTAACGAAGCGCCATAAATGAATTGTCAAACCAATAAGAAGTTTGAAGGCAATAAATTATAACCGGCTGATGCCCATCAGCCCATTCATTCAATGCCAGCTTGGGTAGTGGTGGTTGCAAGTTGCAACTTGCAATTGAAACACGCGTGTTCGTAAACAATGTGGCGGCGGCATCGCATCCATTAGGGTTTTTCTTACAGTTGCAGTTCGAATTGCTGATGTTTTTCAACTAGCGGCTTAGTTATGGCTCATTGGCCAACAGCAAACACAGAAACAGTTTTACGACTCTGTCAGCTCGTTTTACACTAATGAAAAGTGGCAAAAACAAAGCTTTGGCTTCGGGAAATAAAATATTTTATGTTAAAGTTAACAATATCGCGAAAAATCCAACCCCACACCTCAAATTTGCATTAGCTCTCAAGAAAATTATATTAAAAAATCCAGAAAACTCGTCTTATCAATTGATTTGTGATTAGTGATTAGGGCATGTTCGTGGGTGCGGACACCAAATTCGGAGATAAAAATGTCGACGCTCAGCTTTTCAACTGAGTTATGAGACACATACGATAACAATCTGTTCGGCAGATAATGAAGCAACGCGTGCGTCTCGACTCGACCCAACTCCACCCTTGCCTCGAGGGCCGCTTCGGTGCTCCTTTGCCAAAACCCTTGTTGCACATTGCACAAGTGCAAAATATCTCGCTCTTTTCATTTTTATTTTTATTTTTATTTTTTATTATCATTATTATTAATATTATTTGTATTATTTGAGTTTGACTCTTTTTGTTTTTCGTTTCTCCTCCTTTTCTTGTGTTCTTTTCGATCCTAATTGGATTTGCGCACGGAGTGGGTGTTCAGTGTCATGCACCCTCTCAGTCCTCTAACAGAATTAGGCTTACAAAATGGAAGGAAAATGCACCGACCAAATTTGCATTCGCCCGCCATCCAAAGACGAGCTAAAGCGCTTTCCAAGGACGCCTTCTTGCCTACCCACAATGCACCGAGCCGAGTGAAGAGCCCGAGACCAACACTTGTCATACATAACAAGAGCAATATGTAAAATGGCCAAAGAACTCATTAAGTATCCATGGCAACGAGGGCAATGTCGGTCGTTAGCCAAAGAGAAGCACTCGGTCCTGTTAATGAAACGCAGTGTGGGCGGAAGAGAGATCGAACCAGCCCCATAGTTGCAAAGCACATTTCCTAAACTGGTTGAGAAGGGTTTCTAAAAGCCATTTCATGTTAGCAAACAAAAGCCTGGCGCGCGTCACCTAAATACCAGCAGATATGCAAAAGGATGCCGGTGCCGGTGCCGGTGCCGGGACACGACACAATGTACAGCAAAACGGAAATGCAAATCAAGGGACAGCGTGCTTCTTTTCTTATCAATCAAAACCTAACCGTCAATCGCCGTCAATTCAATCGTTCTATGAAAAAAAAAAATCTTGATATTATTCGCATCTTCGATCATAGTTTTCATAATCGATATTCCATTATCGACGCTCAGGTACAAACATATCGAAAATGCATAAAACGAATTCTGTTCTTTTCTCTCACTCTTCTATTTTTGTATATACGTATAATCGATATTATTCCTTTTATTTTTCATTAATATAGAAATGGAATATCGACAGATCTCGGTGTCAATTCGAAAAAATCAATTTTTAAACTTGATTCATTCTAAAATTCTGACTATCTTACACCATCATCCATAGTTAATTTGCGAGGTGCTTCAAAGATCGTCCCCTAAAACGCTCCAATAACCAAAAACGTCAATAATAATAATAACAACAACCACCACCACCACAACCTTCTTCTTCGCGCGCCAAATTTAAAATACAAATTGTTTAAACGTGCAATTGCATCTGCAATTTGTTTTAAAACTTTTTAACACGAATGAATTAAATTATTTGTCGTGTTATTTGTGTTAGCCTGTGGGCTACCCAGCAACGTAATACCGAGGTCGCCCACTGCTCCCTCTGGCTGTGGTCAAATTAGACGTGAGACAAAAAACAACCAACTAATTTAGGGTATCCCTTGTTTTGCAGTGACCCGCAATTTCCCACCAAAATTGACCTTAGTAGTTGCCATTAAATGCACCCAGACAGTTCTGCTGCTTCAATGTACCATCAATATTAAGTAAATAAATAAATAAATAAATAAGTAACTAAGGAAATCGAATTTCATCAGAGAATTATCAATAATTAAAGTTTAAGAGCGCAAGTTTTGTTTGCAGGCAACTTTTATCTCCTCCTTAGCGAACAAGGGAGATGATAGCAAAGGGCGAAACCCTTAAGACCTAACCCTTAAATAAATGTAGGAACAGATTAAAGTCTTAAAACTTCCAGCTCGCTGATTTCCTACGAATGCTCCACTTCACAAGTCTCAAAACCTCCCGGTACGCTTGATTCGTCTGCTAGGACCGAAGGGGTTAATTGGACAGAGTCACTAAGCGAGGACCAAAACCAACCACTGCTCAATTCAAGGTCGGTTTCCCAACTCCACCAGAGCGTGACCAGCGATGAAATTATCAAGACAGAAGGATTAAACACACTTCCAGTCGAGGATAAAAGGGTTAATGCAACTCACTCGCTTTCTTACCAACATTTTTCACAATTTTCGCTGACTAGGTACTCCGAACCCCCCAAAAAAAAAAAAAAAAAAAAAAAAAATATATATATATATAAAAAGAAAAAAACCAAATAAAAATTTCTGCTTTATTGCTAACCAAGCAAAGCCATTTATCTTGTGACGTCGTCAAATTGGTCTAGTAGCGAAAAAGAGATGGGTGATGGCGATGACAAACCCCGTGCTCGTTACCGAGTGAGTGAGAGACAGCACTTTTCTTGCGACGAGATGAAGAGGAAGATGGAGGAGGGGTCGGGAGTAGTGGTCATCGCGTGAGTGGACGAGTCTCTTGGATCTCTGACAATGGCCGAGACAGTGATAGATTTGGACGATTGAATTATTTGCCAAAATCGATTACCGCAAAGAAGAACACCAAAAAAAAAAAAACCAAGATTAGTTTTTTTTCTTCTCCTTTCACCGACCCACCACCACCAACCCCCCCCCCCTCCATTCATCGTTTCTTTTTTGTTTTATTTTTCGACTCACGAAAAAATTCTCCTCAATTTGATTGAGTGTCACGAACAAGATTAAAAAACAGTTAATACGATTAAAGAGCGCATTTAAAAGGTCACCAGTTGACAAATTGGTCGCCAGATGGCCGACCACATGATAAAATAAAAGCCTAAGAAGAATACGCCAGCAAGTTAGGTGGCGCTGCTTTGGCGTCGACGTCTTCCATTATTCTAATGACGTGTTGTGAGAGGAGGGGGCCCACCAAATAAATCATTCATCGCTCGAGGGCGGTGGCGACGAGAGGGTTGGGAAGCGAGGAGGAAGGGGGTGGGGAGGGGGACGATTCGTGCGTCGCAAATTATTGGCAGGATTGGAGCAGGCGACCAGCCGAGACTGAAAACTCATTAGAAAGCGTCACCCCTGCAAACACGAAGGGGAATTAAGACTCGTGCAAGAGATACATGTTTGATGCATCTCCTCATCTTTGATGCAATATCAGTTGACTTTTTTTTCTTCTCTTATCTTTTTAAAAAAATAAAAAAATAAAATAAAAATATGTCGATGCATAAACACATGAATTTTTATATATCTGCGGCCATCTTGAAAACTTAATGCCGCACTTTGAAATTTGACACACGTTTCTTAATAAACAAATTTTCAATTTCCGACTCGTAAACAAAAGCGTCGTCGCCATGTAGAGAAATTAACAATAGCCAATAAAAGCAACAATTTCCGACGTGCAGAAAACACGAGAAGAAAAATGACACGAGGAGAGTCATCTCGATCAATCGCGAACGCAGCTGGCCGACATAAAAACGCCTTGTTTAATTACGCCCCGCGTTGAAATCGAAAGAGCAAAATAATGTCGATAAAGAAAATTTACGTTTAAAAGTCACCGCTCTCTCACACGAGCGATTTGCGAAGAAATAAAAAGTTGTAAAGGTCGGACTAAGCAACATTGCTCGCTTCGAGGAACCCTGAATCAGCGTCGCATGTCGACGCCCCCACAAATCACCGCTACACGAGAAAACCTTGACGATGGCTGGCCCCAGGGAACCGAGCCCCGAAAAGCCCAAACCCCACATCCAGCGCCACCTGCAGCTGACTTTATAAAAAAGATGTTAAATTGAAAGCCATTTACCACCCGTGATAATGTCAATGTTAAAATGTCACCGATTCAGGACAATGACAAGTGTTGCGAGAAGCAAATTTTAAATGCCATCAATTGCCAAATGGATCTGATTTTCGCCGAGAGCCATCGCAGATTGTGCCCTCCTCTTAAATTGATTTCACTCCATTAGCAAACAGGCGGAAAATCTCTGAGAAACTCATCAACCTAAAAATTACTCAAATATTTTTTTTTTTTAAATACCAAATGTCAAGTATTTCAAATTTTCTCATTTTCGTTGTAAAATTTACTCGAATCTTTGACATCATTAACGTTTCGTAAAAATTCTAAATCCAATTCTCTCACCCCCGAAAAAAAAAAAAAAAAAAAAAAACGAAAAAAAAGACTGTTTCCATTTTTTTTTTTTTTTAAATGTAAAAAAGAAAAAAAATTGAAAGATAACAAAATCGATGGTTCGCGAAAGGGGAGAGGATTAGAAATCGCGTTTTCTGATCAGCTCCATTTCCCCTCACTTCCGGTGCGTCATCACAATGATTGATGAGCTAAAGGCAATCAATGACAGCAAACGCACAACTCCAGAAATCTGTCACCCATCCATCTTAGAAAAAAAAAATAATACACACCAGATCGGTTAACAAAACCCCTTCAAATCGCAATCGCAATCGCAATCGCAATCCGAAGAGAGAAAAAGCATCGCATCATTATAAAAAAAACAAAGTGAATTTTTCGACCACTTATTTACGATGGGGTTTCGAGTCCACAGACATCTTAATGGGTGTTATTAAAAAGAGAACTAGCTATTATAAACGAGAGGAAAAGGGGCGAACAGAGAGACGGAAAAGCGCCATCAATCAAGGTTAAGTGCATCTTCCTGAACGGCGAGACACCCGAGCCTCGACCGGCCACAATCAGCGATATTGGTCGGCGATCGACTGACATTTGATCCACGTCGCAATGGCCAATCCTCGCACGCCCTGCAATCAGTGGCGCCCGCCTGCTCCGCTCCTGTTTACTGTGCAGTAAGAAACTCGAGACGCCAAAGAAACTGCACAAACGAAGCGCGCTGTGCTGCAGAGAAACATACCAGGAGGAGTTTTCACTCCAATTCATCATCGTCGTGCAAACATTCTCGGGAAATGATGGATTACTGTCATTTAACCCTTTCCATTCATGCCGAAATCAAACAGCATCTACTAGACAAACACCACTGTGTTATATTTAGCTTTCCCGACTCGTTAAAATTAAAATCTTTCTAAATATAAAAAAAAAATCAAAAATAAACAAAAATAAACAAAAATAAACAAAAAATAAACAACAAAAAATTGTTGTGAAAAGATTCACTTGTAATCAGATATCAGAGTACACGCTTCGGAGCCCCTTTGGAGGCTGCATTGGCAGGGCTTTGGCCTCGCGTTCCACTTGTTGATCTCGTTTCCCCCCTTTTCAACCGCTGCACGCGCTCATTTGCTGCCAGTCGCAGGCACCAGGCGGGCGCGAGGCCCACTCCATATCGGCGCCAGTTAATAAGATTAGCCGTGTCCGGCGCCACAGACTCCATCTCTAGGCAACAGGTGGCGCCAAATTAAAAATTCCAACCATCAGTAACTGAGGAGTATAAGTCTCGTAATGGAAAAAGCAATAATGTCGCAGTCAAAAAATTGTTTAAAAAAAAAAAAAATGAAAAAAAGAAAAATAAAAAATTCTTTTAAAGTTCAACTGCTACATAGAGATAACACTAAGCAGCGAAGATATTGATTTAACGTGATTTAATAGTTTAATTCCTACGGGAAGTCATTTTGTTCTGAAAATGCCCACATTTTCTGACCTCATCTATTCCGCTTTTTTATTTTCCCAACACGAAATCGCAATGCGAGATTGTGTGATCCGTAAATTGAATCGTAATATAGGCGGCGTCTAGCAATTCCAAGAATTTATTTCGTTTTCAGCTAAGAATCCCTGAATCTCCATGACCGCGAAATTAATATCCGGTTATTTTTTCGAAAAAATCTTTAATAAAACTTTGATAAAATCAATTTTCCTCAAATTTCATCTTCTCCCCACCCCCACGCAACAAATTAAGCAGTTTAATGCACCCAGTTAATAATTAATTCCCCCTCGCCAAGAGTTTCGATCCGGCGGCCGAAGCAACTCAACATTTTTCCGCACGAAAACACACAACCACCGTCAAATTAAAAAAAAAAAAAAAAAAAAATTGAAAGACAATTGTACTTGATAATGGTCCCTTTAACCGTTATTTGATTTAAAAATGAAACAAATTGTAGCCTAAATTAAATCCATCAGTCGAGTCACCGAAACCGAAAGAAGAAAACAAGTGGCTTATCATTAAGTCGAGTGAATTCCCGTGAAATAACTCCTCTAAGTCTGCGTCCCCTTGAGGTGAGGCAACGCACACTCGCCACTGCTTCATTAAAAGCAAGCTTATCAGCTCCGTGAAGGAGAAGAGAGACAATACTCTCCACTGCTCCTCAGCTAGTTAATTAGAGAAATCTGTCACCAACGTGATTATCAGGTTTTAAACACTTTTTTCCCTTTCTCTCTCTCTCTCTCTCTCTCTCTCTCGCGCCCTCCCTCTAACCATCCCTTCCCTTCGTTCGTCGTCTCTTCTTCCATTCTCCTCGCTCTTGCAGCGTGAAGGCAACCAATCTCCTTTCCGGCGTAACCGAGGCTTCGTTCGCGAAGGTCGCAACATCCCACGAGCCCAAAACAAATGATGTGGCCACTCCCCGAGGACTAAGACAAATTGCTGCCTCCCCTTTTCTTATTACTGACCACCGCTAACTTCGATGGCATTCCTTTCCACACACACATACACACACACACACACAAAAAGGTAAAGAATGGAAACTTTCGTCCAATCACAAATTACCAACAGAAAAAAAAAAAAAAACAATTATTAAAACTGTCCAGCTAAACTAAGGAAAAACCAAAATCGAGTTTTGGATTTTTCAAAATGGCGACAACCAATTGCGTCAATAGAGTGCGCCTTTAAAATCCTGCGCTCGTTCTTTTTCCATTCACGAATTGAATGCAAGAAAGGGGAAAAAAGAGGATCACAATGGATGGTGATTCGTGGCGCCTGTTGAAATCAATTCCACACTCGGATATCGGCGGAAGGAGGAGGAGGAGGAGGAGGAGGAGCAGGAGGAGCAGGGAAGGGGAAAAGGAGTGCGCTGCATAGAATAGGAGGGGGTTTTGTTTGAAAGTGGCATTGGGTAGAGGGAGAGACGTTGGCAAGCGCCCGTTTCCAATCAATGGGATCAAGTGATCGGTTCCGATCGGCCGAGACGACACATTTCCCATTTCCGGCCATCAAACAACATTTAAACTTCTTCCAAGCCCAACAAATGGAAACTGTAAACAAGCAGTTTGTGCGAGAAACTTTCAATTTGTTCGTTTTCCTTACTTTGCTGCAATTCTCTTTTTCTTTTCTTTTCTTTTCTTTTCTTTTCTATTTTTATTTTTTTCTATTTTTTTTATTTCGAATTTCGAGCAAAACTGCATGTAAAAGCAGGTCGTGGGAGTTGCACTCATCCATCAAACGTCACGCCCGAAGCCCCCATCGCGCGGTTCACGTGTTGTTATCACCGATTCCAATCCCAACAGCAAAGAGGAAACCCACCAAATGGCATCCACATAGAAAAAAGCAGAAAAAACAACTTCTCGCACTCATAAAAGAGAGCCGTGTATCACTAAACCCCCTAAAAATAAATACAAAAGTAATAAAAAGAAGAAAAAAAAGAAAAGAAAAGAAGAAAATGCATACAAGACATTACGACATTTGCAAAGTTTAACCTCCCAAGTGCAATCGACTTGATGGTATAAGGCGAAGAACAATTCACCTCGTGGCCACAGGTCGTTGGTTTACCGACTCCATGTTGACCCATCTTTATGCCTGCCCCTCTGTGTTCGGTTCCAAAGGCTTGCGAAGAACAAATATTGACTCGTCAACACCAGGGTTGGCGCACGTAGTGATTAATATGGCCGCACCCATTAACGATGAGACAACACAACAGGCCTTTTATGGCACACCTTCGATATCGCGTCCCCCTCTGCCAGCCCTGCCAGCCCTTCCATCCCAGCAGTGCAACAAGCAAACAACCCGAGGTCAGTGCGCCAACACCGGTCCACCCTTCACATCCATGTCGTCATGGCAACACGCCACATTCGCCTGCACGTATTTTACGACTCGTTGCCAGTCTCTCTCTTTCCGCTGACTGGGATTAAGATCCTCCGAGGGTGTCCCCGAGTCCGTTGATACACAGCACGCGAGTCAAAACAAATGATTTAACGACGAGAGAAAAAAAAAGAAAATCATTTGTTAATGAGTCGGAGTGGCTGTAAAAAAGTTTAATTCAAAAATTGATTTTACGTCGAAACCAAAAACTGATTTTACTTCGAAATTGGAAAAATCCACAACTGATTTCAGTTCGAAATTAAAAAAAATCCACAATCGATTTTAGTTCGAAATTAGAAAAAAATTCAAATTCCTTTTACTTCGAAATTGATAAAATTCACAATCGATTTTAATTCGAAATTAGAAAAATCCACAATCGATTTTACTTCGAAATTGATAAAATCCACAATCGATTTTACTTCAAAATTGATCAAATCCACAATCGATTTTACTTCAAAATTGAAAAAATCCACAATCGATTTTACTTCAAAATTGATAAAATCCACAATCGATTTTACTCCGAAATTGATAAATTCCACAATCGATTTTACTTCGAAACTGATAAAATCTACAATCAATTTTACTTCAAAATTAAAAAAAAAAAAAAAAAAAAAAAAAAAAAGTTTAAAACAACCTTCTTATTTTATTTTAAAAATTGTTTAACCCAGACTCCAACATCCGCCCCATGCACCATACAAATTCCAAACAAACTCCCACCACAGCAGCTTCGTCGACAACTCCCCTACCGCTGTGTCAAGCCATAGAATAACCTTCCATATGCCATTTCAATGCAACATCTGCAGACAATTCACTAAACAAATTGATAAACACTTAATTGCGGAATCCTGCCCCAAGCGAGTGTCGAAGAACAAACAAATCCATAAATAAAATATTTATAACCCCAAAATGAATGAATCGGAAAATAATTTGAATTTATTTCCTTCCTCAAGCAGTGTGGTTAAGTTGCAGCGAGAAAATCGAAGATGGTTCAGTAACTTATGAAGAAAGATCACCTGTTTAATCGGATGAATCGGTTCACATAAAAGGCTCATCAATTCAATTAATGAATTGGCCAGTCCCTCTTTTGAATTGCCATTCGATTTCTCTGCCTGATAAGATCGCACACGCAGGAAATTGAAAGGTGCAGGTCAACGCCGGCTTGATCAATCCCCTTTAATTAGTCTCAACAACAACTTGCATTGATCTTTAACTTCCTAAACACACAACTTTCGGCCAGTTTATTCTTTCCCCAACTGCCACAAAACGGAAAAATCAAACAAAGTGGTCGAAACTGCAATAAAATCCACAGAAACGAGCGAAAACTCATTTTGTTTGTGTTTTAGTGGCTTGTGAGAATTCACAATCGCCAACTATGAAATCTCATCAATCCATCGCTTCATTTCTTCAAATGAACCTCCTAATTAATCTTAGTTGGCAATTAACATCAAGCCAGTAATTTCCTTTCTGCCTTATTAAACATGTATAGCGAAAAACCAAAATTAAAAAAAATCGCGTTTTGTGACGTTAAATTATACAAAAACAAAAACATTCAAAAAAAAATATTACAGTCCACTACTTTCAACACAATTGCGCTTCAACCGCTGTCATCTTAGTTTTGTGGCAGCCATATCTTGAATTTAGTTGTAAAACCACAAAAGAATGTCAAAAACCACTCCAGTTGTTGTTTTTGCTTACAGCCGTTTAAAGAAGCATTAAAACCAGCAAAAACAAACACTGTGAATTGCACCGGCTGAATTTACACCATTTTCTTTCCCACATTTGATCGATTGCTCCTCCTTCCCAGATTGAACTACTAATAACCAAAGAAATTAACCTCAATTTATCACTGACAAATCTCTTCTTCATCCTCATCACTTGGCACATTTCCATCGCAACAAAACTAATAGCTTGCATCGCATTTATTTCACCACAATTCAAAACAACATTAGTCACATCTACTTGAATACAACCATTATTTCATTGAACAAGTAACAAAACCATGCGATTACGGACAGCACGACTTCGTGCCATCTTGCACCCACCAAATATAAAAAAAATAAATAAACAAAAAAAAAAAAAATTCCAGCCACCACCTTCTCTGTAAATGTGTTAGCTTGTTTCAACTTCAATAAAAACTTCATGGAAGAACAATTACTCGCTCACTTTTGTTACCAACAGCCCGTTACCATAGCAACCCATTACACAAGGCCACTTCAACACCCAACTGTAATTTTCGTGTTGGTTGCACTCGTAAACAAGAATCATCAATTTTTCTATCGCACTCACAAAAAAACTGCAAACATCTTTCTTTTTTTTTCTACCCCCAGCTAAAATAAACCCCATTTCCCCGCTACAAACAATAATTACTAGCATCATCATTATCACAATCTCGAGTTTACACTTCTGTAATTAACCCACATGTTCGTTCCCACAAGCAAGAAAGAAAAGAAAAAAAAAGAAAAGAAAAGAAAAAAAAAAAATTGGAAATCTCCATATTGGTGCATTTAATAATCGAGTCAAGTTCCCAAGAGGTGCCCACAACGTCTAGCAGCACAACTAGATGCTCGTAAATTAGATTGGGGAGATGCCACTGCACCCAAATGAGGGTGTCATCTCGAGTCGCTGTCACACACACCTTTGCCACCATCATCGACTCTCTCGTCCACATCAATTTTGCCCGCATATTCGCTGCACGTGGATAATTAGAAGCAGGCGCATGCCGTCCTTTGGTCGTGACAAACAAGTCGCAGATTAAACCGAGTGAAAGGCACAGAGCACAGACCAGTGTCCAACAGTAGGGGGCTTGGAAATGCGACCACAAGCCAATGTGGCTACTTTGGCCCACACGCTACCACCGCCCACCGAGTTGACACGCAGCAAAGCCCGCTCTGTATTGATTGAAATGTGTTGCGCACCGTTTCAAATCATGTGGATCACTGCATTAATTCAAGTCCAAAACAAGAAACTAATTGGTTAAACACTGCGCGCTGATTTATCGGCGTTCGCTTCCCACTGCATCGATCAAATCAATTTTATTTCCTACAAATTAATCCGATTGAGTACGATAGTGAAAACTCCGCCCGAATTTCCCTGCAGTGCACGCTCAAATTTTTCATTTTTTAATTTCATTTTATTTAAGACTTTTGTGCATTTCTTAGGGCACAGAAAATGTTCTCTTTTCTTTCTCCTCGGGCCACACACGGCCATACCGTGCTAATTGAATCCCTCAGTTTCGCAGAAATTCGACAGTTTATTAATCGTAAAATCTGGCATTCGACGCACCAGCCCTCGAGACGTTAGCCATAGAGAGTAACTTCGACTCGGATTGCGCCCTCTAATGACAAGAAATTGGCGCCCACAAAGTGAGAGAATTCCGAATTCAATTCTCGCAAGGAATTGCTTTCGGAAATGTGACTCGACGCGCCGAGGCAAAACGCTGCCGTGAGTTTATCGTATTAACCAAAAAAAAAAAAAAAAAAAAAAAAAAAAAAAAAAAACACCCAAAAAAAAAAAGAAATCATTTATTTCCTCTCCAATCCCGTTAAAAAATTAAAACTTAATAAAAATTAATTAATAAACAAAAATATTTAAAATCCCTCAGCCGCCCCATACATTTTTCAGCAGAACGAAAGCGAACCGAGAAATGAATAATATTTAATTCATCGTTCGCGTTTCCTTGGCCACCGGCCGTGTCGCGTCTGCAATTAGTCACCTTCATCTTTAATCGCAATTGCAATGAAGATGGAGTAGTGCGCCGGTCGCCTCTCACCTGACGAGCAATTCTCATTAACGACCATCCGACACCGTCAAACATCCGCCGAGCTCATCTTACCACATCTCATTCCCCAATCCCAAAATAACAACCCATAAAAATAATAGAAACCAAAATGATCCAAAATGGAGCATCAACACGGGAATTCCACATCGAAAAAACAGGAAGAAAAAAAAAAAAAATGAAGATATGTCGCAAAGACGAATGGCAAATCTTTGCCCATCACCATCACCATCATCATCATCATCAAGCCCCATCTCCTTCTTCCTTCCCTCCCCTTTCTTCAGCCACGTCCGGATCAATACACCTTGTTCAACTTAGTTGCATCCAAATCGATAGGACTGAATTTTCAATGGAAATGCCAACAAAATTACTCCTACTTGAAATGCCTGTCTTACACAAACTCTTTTATAAACATTGCTCACCTGCCAATAAAACACTTCCCCACCCCCACCCCCTAATCTTCGACGACCCACTGCCGTGCACTATCGGGCAAATCAAAGGTAAACACACTCGACCCACATTCGAGCACCCATTAGTCAAATCCCGTCCAATATCGAAGAAAAAAACCGCCATCATCACACCGCCAGACCTCGCCTAGTTACTACATCGAACGCCACCTGCCAATCGCTTCCCACGTGCTAATCGCACTGAGGTGTGATGTGCTGTCCATTTACTCATGCTTTCTCGTTGCCACGCAACAGTGTCAACAAATACATCCAGTCCCTCGTGTTTTATCAGTGGTCTAATGAGAAAACCGACATGGGACGAGCGCAGGTGCGAAAAGGTGACGAGCAAACACAAAATAACACCGAGAGGCGAATTAAAACTAATTAAAATCGCAATTAAATTATAATTCACATTTTAAAGAATTATAATAGATAAATAAAGTGTCCCACGAGGCAGTGGCTAAAAATTTATAAGACTTTCTTTCCGCTTTTAATGGTCCGCTTTTATTTTATTACGAAATAAAGTGTTCAAGTTGGGAGCAATTGAGTTGGCCAAACTGGCAACGGCAATAAAAATCAGATAGAATCATCATTTGTACATTTCCACACGAGCACTGCGGGATTAAACTGGATCCGGAGCAGATTTAGACGACTCAATTCTTCACTAACTGCGCTAACTGGTGACGATTTGCAATCCAAATGCGAATATACACAAAACTCACCTCGTAACTCGTTTCTAAGCTACGCGTGAGGCGCTCCCTCTAACACGTCGCCAACTCCTTCGTTTATTAATACCCCAGTCATACATTTCATTCACTGCCGCCAGATGGAGCCGTCTAAGAACTATTCTAACTCAATCCTGGCAAACGGAAAGCCATTCCGAAAATATCTTTTCAGTCCAATCGTTTTCCCTTAAATTATCATTTGATACGTCTTCAGACGTCCAATAAACCTTTTAAAAAAAAAAAAAAAAAAAAAAAAAAAAAAAAAAAAAAAAAAAAAAAGTTGACACGCTGTCATTTAATTTGGGAGACGCTTTTAGCGGGATCTATAAAAGTTATCATCATTGTGTCGGGATAATAAATCATACGATTAATGCATAAAAATTTAAACCACATTACCGCCGTGTTTTCTCGCCCTAAATTACTTATGAATATGACATTTGGATGCTATTAGGCTACAAGATGCATGGCAAGTTTAACTGGATTTTACTCGTGTAAGCGAGTGCTGAGTAATGGAATATCAATACATTGGTTTATGGTGTGCTGGGGATTTTTGATGACACTATTATTTTAGGTGAATAAGTTTTTTCGTGTTGGATATTGACACTGGTGAGTTTAATGTATAATCTATGTAATTTATTTAAGAGATGAACTTTTTTTGAAGTTGTAGGTTTTTTGTTGTTGTTGTTTTTAGCATGAGTGCTGGCACTTGCTCTTACGTGGAGACGTTCTTTTTAAAAAATGTTTTTATCTTATGTTGTCTGACACTGGATGTCACTTTTTTTATTTTTTTATTATTGAGAAAATGTAAACTTTCAAGATGCACTTTGAAATGACAATTTTTCTTTTTGTTTTTGTTAATGTAATTGGGGCGAATTGGGCAGATAAATTGCAAAATTATGCATCGATCGATTCCTGCAGCAAATAGAATGACATAACAAAAAGAGAGCAATTTTTTTTTTTAACTCTCAGAATCGGCCACTTTTGACCACTTTGACCACTTTGGCACCATGGAAGGCGCGCCCCTGGTTACCGGCGAGTATGATGACCACAATTTCTGGTTTTGCAGCGCCTGGTGGGAAGAAAATTCCACGCCTGTCGTACCGTTTTCTTAACTCCTAAGTGGATCGTTGTAGCTAGCCCTCGTTCGCTGTTTTCAGTATTTTATAGTTCGTTGCGCAAGTTATACTCGTTCGACTGCGCCATGTAAATAGTAGAAAAAAATCGGATGCGTGCGTTGAGATCAAAGTCTTGAGTGAGGAAAAAAGTGAGTCACTTTTTTTTCCTTTTGTTAAGGGCAATTGGGGTCTTTACGAAGGAATCAGGTTAGCTCGCGAGAAGGCCAATGATGATGCTCGCCTTGGTGGTTCCCAATGGTCACATGCTCCTAAAAAACGATCCTAATTTAATTTAAAAAAAAATAAACATAAATATAAAACATTAGACGGGTAAATTATGCAGCGTTATGTAATGTCGTTAGGAATTACGGTAATTTATAGCACGTAATGCAATTGAAAGTATAATAATTTGCACCATCACGTTTACTGCAATACAAATCGATAAAAGTGAACTTGTCTGCTTCGCAGCGAAGGAAAGACAGTTTAATCAATTTTTATCAAATATTTAAAGTTTAAATGTTATTGCACGAAACTTAAAGGGATATAAAGCAAGAATTTATGAACATAAAGGTCCCCTATGAACAAATCTACTCGTCTCTACGTTCAACATCCCGAAAAACGTGGAAAACAAACAGAAATAGAAAATTGGAATTTCTAAACGGTTCAAATTTGACGAGGCCGGAAGATTGGCTTTCGTCTTGGTGACAAAAAAATACGAGCAAGAAGACAGAACAGAACGTCTTTATTTTGATTACTGTCGAAATAACTTGCAGTAATAAGCTCGAGAGAGTTAATTTTGTGGAGACGGATCAATACTTGTGTGTTTTTTTTTTGAGTGATGTGAGAGCGGTCTGTGATTGGATTTTCTCTTGACAGGCGACAGTAAAATAAAGTATTGAGAGATTCATTAGATTATAGGTATGGTTGTGTTTACTCGGCGGTTCAGCAACGAAATCGCGAGATGGTTAAGAGGGTCGATGTTAATCATTTGATCTTGCTTCTGTGAGTGGTGACCCTTTAGTAAGGACCATTTCGTTTCATTACATCGCTTTTGCTATGTTGACACAAGCGAGGGATGGGAAACGGATTCGTCGAAGCAAAATTGCTCCGAGCAGCTAAATTGAGTGACCAATAATTGGGCCGAGAGTTCTATTTGGCCAATAATAAAAACTCTTATTTCCATTTTTTTAAAAAGTCTGGGGTGATATTAAAACGATTTTTTATGACACCTGACAGTTGCTGGGCTCGGATTGGCTGTGATATTCGTCGTGATGTCAATTTGACTATGCGCGCTCGTGAAAAAAAAGTGATTTCGCTTGATTACATGAGAATTTGGAGCAAATGTGTAGTGCATGTGCTTTTCTTCTCCCACCCTTCTTGGCGGGAATAAGGGCGTTCTGAAATATTGAGGTGAAGGTCCTTGAAGATGAAGTAGCCTTTTTATTTACTGTTTGCTTGATTGCAAATCTCCTTTTATCTTTATGACGATATTCGTTTGAAGACACAAAAAACGAGTAATAAATTGTTTTTGTTTGTAGTCTGAACGTGAAACGTATTTTTTTAAATTTTTATTATTGCTGAATAATCTTTTCCTTGTTTGGCGTGTAAAGACGTTCATTAATTTCAGTTGGTAATTAAGCCGTGGAGAGAACGTTAAGGAAATGATGAGACGAGGCGGTCACGTAGAAAGCGAAGAAATGAGAATTGTTGACATTTATTTATTATGCTTCTCTTGCAGTATGGATGGTGCTGACCTCTGTTTCGAAATTGTGAAACGTGCTTCTGCTGGATTTGTGTACAGTGAAGCCGTAGCCAGGTGAGATTAACCCGTTTCCTTTTCGTCGTTTTAATTTGAATAAATTGAAATTAACCCTCGAATAAACTGCCCGAACAAACTTTTACTTTAAAGAGTATTAATTCAATTGCGCATGCGCAGTGTGCGTAATGTTTAACTGTCGATAACTCTTGATTATGTTTTATCTTCGCATCAACATGGAAAAAATTAAAGAATGATCAACCCCAGTGGGTTTTTTTTTTTTTTACATAATCATCTAACAGGGTTGAATTCGGAATTAAAGCTCCGGTTTAATCTATGTTTTGCTCATTATTTTCAGCCATTACATGCGCCAAATCCTTGATGCCTTAAGTTACTGCCATAAGAACGACATTATTCATCGCGACATAAAGCCCCACTGTGTCCTACTAGCAACCAAGGAGAATTCAGCTCCGGTCAAGGTGGGAGGATTTGGTGTTGCAATTCAGCTTGAAGAATGTGGCTATGTAAATGGAGGTAAATGAAAATGAAAACAAAAGGGAAAAGTTGTACATCGTTTTAGCATAAAGCGCAAACAGCTCGAGCGTTTGGAATAACGCTGAAATTCAATTATGAGTTGGAAGTTTGAAGACGAACGAGGAAAAAAAAATGTCAATTACTGAAGGGAGTTTTCAAACTATCAAAATTAATCAATGGACGCTGACATTTACTGGTTTTAGGGTTAATCTGTCAGGGTGATGAGTGCTAGAACTTTAAACGAACACGCCCGAACCGAATTGTAGGCACAGCAGCATATTTCCTTAAGGAAGAAGAACTGACTCAATTGGTCCCTTCTGTAAAACTGCCTTTTGGCTCTTTGTGGAAAGCGATAGCGTTCTTTACATCGCATCTTTCAAATTCAACACTAGGAACAAAAGATGCTTTAAAACAATAGGGACTTAACACAGATTGAACTATAGTTGTTGTTTTTTTTTTCTTTCTTTAATTTTTAAACAAAATTCTTAACGGAACGGCTTTTAGATATGAAACTTTAATTATTGTACAGTGACGAAGGGAAGAAGAAAAAAAAATGTAAACCTCTGGGTTTACCGGCTCGGTTGTCTGATAGAATTAACTAGAGAAGTCACAGCAGGAATTCAGCTACTTAGGTTTTTTTTTTTTAATATAGGGATTAGGGTGGAAATAAGTTGAATCCAATACCAATATTGCGCGCACCAGTTTTGTGGCATTCGAGTTTGAAGAGCAATATGAATTATATATCTTCGTCTTGATGGGGAGAGTTGGAAGATCAAAATGTTTGTGCTCACGAACAAAATTGATTTTTGAGTTTATATAACTAATGTTAAAGCCGATGTTTCTCGGATTCCACTCGGATGCGTTTATTAATTATTGTTTTACGTGCAGGTAGAATCGGAACACCTCATTTTATGGCGCCAGAAGTGGTTTTAAGGAAGCCGTACGGCAAACCTATCGACGTTTGGAGTTGCGGTGTTATGCTTTATACTCTGCTCAGTGGTCAGCTGCCTTTTTTTGGGACCAAGGAACGATTGTATGAAAGTATATGCAGCGGCAAAATAAACGTCAGTTTGCTTCGATGGTTATTTATTCGTAATAAATGTAATATAACGTTTGTTTTTTTTGTTTTCAGATGAATAGTAAGGCATGGGACGCCATCTCCGACCATGCGCGTGACCTCGTACGACGGATGCTGGTAGTTGACCCTGATGAGCGGATCACTATTGAAGAAGCTCTTGAACATCGGTGGCTGAGGGTATGTCAGGAGGTGAAAAGATTGATTAATTTTTATATGAGACGTTTGTGGACGACGATGCGATGAATCATAATCGTTTGAATGTTGTCTAGGATCGAGATCGGTGCGCCCCGAAGGCGCATCTTATGGAGACGGTAGAGGAACTTCGCAAGTTCAACGCCCGTCGGAAATTAAAGGGCGCCGTGCTTGCGGCCGTCTCCAGCCCGAAATGGACAAGCTTTTATAGTGATCCGAATTACGATGGATTCTCTGACTTTAGCGGCGACGAAGACATTACATCATCTGGTGCGTAAGCGTCTGGCAAGAATTTGTTGTTTGACATTTTTTTTTTTGGTTTTTTAACTGAAATGTATAAGTCGTTTTCTTCGTTTGTGCAAAGGAGCTGTGTCTATGATTTTGGATAGTCTGGATGATATTCACTGCCTCACGGACTGCACGGATAAAGACCGAGACTTCTTGCAGAACATCCTGGAAGACACCCAGTTTCATGCTCTCCTCGACGTGAGTAAAAAAAAAAAAAAAAAAAAAAAAAAACTCTTTTTTGTTATGCACTTATGGAAATGATGAAACGCTCCATCTAAAATCAGAGTTGAAATTTGTGAGATTATTCGTTCGAGTTTTCGCCACTAGATGGCAACGGGGGTTTGGTGATGGCGGCGAGTGCGATGCGAGTTTTAGGTTTATTGGATAGCATTATCATGTCGTGTAATGCGGTGTAGTGAGTTGCGATTCATTAATTATTCGAGTACTCGCGTACGATTGGAAACGAAAATCAGGGGAAATTACTGGTGACGTGTATTCCTGGTGGAACTTGTCACATTCGCGGGTCATTAGTGGCATTGAACACGAGTAGATTGGATGGTGCGCTGTAATCGCACTAATTACTAGCCAGTTCGCACCTGTTATCATTAGGAAGTTGTGATTTGTAAATTGAAGTGACAAAATTCTTGTCGGGATTTAGTAAAGCAAAGGAAGAGGAAAGCGCGCTCGTGTCGCGCGACATTGCACGAACGCTCTTGATTAACATGTTGATGAAACATGGTTTCCATAAGTTCCATGAATCAAGATTAAATTTCCACTTTAACCCGGGACGTGCGGCGTGCAATTTGCATTTATTGATTTAAAAATGCTATCTCATCTCGCTTAGTGCGTGAGGTAAGTCAACTTTAAAATTGTTTATCGGTTTTGGACCTTTAAGTTTGAAATTCAATTGGAAAGCAGAAAGAAAGAGGTAATGCCGTAAATTGATGGTTGGCGGTGAAATATTTATGAAATGTGATTGAAAGTAATAATTAAGTTTGGGAAAAGTTGAGCTGCTTTGTATTCCACGTGTTGGCCGGCGTTCAAGAGATGATTGGGCAGCTTGTATGCAGAAGAGGTGGCCACGCGGAATAAGATATGAGGCGTCGAAGCGCTTTTGTGAAGGAATGAATAGTAAAAAGATTGAATTTCACATTGAGTTAGTTTCTTGCTGTATACCCACATCCAATTTCTTCCGGTATTAAACGATCGCCGCGAATTATCGCTACGTTTTTAGCAGGGAAAATCCAAGAAGTTGGCGTTTTTGCTTTAGCGGTAGATAACTAGATGTTTTAGCTATTTATCGTGTAGTGTTCGCTCGAAATAGATATTTTTATTGTCTCTTTCCGTACTAAAGTTGGGTTGAAGTGCCCTCTACTGGACCCCCTGGCGAGCTGGCTGCTGGAACGGATGGTGCCGTGCAGGATTAACTGTCCCCCGTCTTCTCTGAGCCCATTCTTCGTGTCGTGATAAATGTCACCTTGACGGCAATGCT
Organism: Strigamia crassipes; assembly: GCA_034683725.1. NCBI lineage: Eukaryota > Metazoa > Arthropoda > Chilopoda > Geophilomorpha > Linotaeniidae > Strigamia > Strigamia crassipes. Next base: position 82,974 of record JAQFXT010000075.1, read on the forward strand.
TGTTATCTTTGGATGTTTCATTTCTTTTTGCTTTTTGCTTTCTTTTCTTACTCAATAAATTTGTTTTTGTTTGTTTAATACTAGATTTAACTGGATTAACGAGGATTAATTTGGGACAAATAGTTTTTAGTCATTTTTTTAATTTTAGTTTTTGTTAATTTAGTTAGCAATTTTTACTGCGTTAAGTGGATTAAGCGGATGAAGACAGACTCGAAGTGTAAACAAGTTTAAAATAGAGATTGGGGAGATTTTATGTTTTTCTTTTTTTATTGTATTGACGAAAGTACTGATAGATTCAGTGTATAGGAGCAGCATTTCTGCAGTGAATGAATGGGGCCCTACGGCCAACGTTGTGAGTAGGCTTTGCGGCAAACCACTGCACGAACGGCAGAAGCTTAGATTCGTAGACCACTCTCGTACTGCACTGATTATCACTCAAATAGCTGTCAAGGTAACTCCTACGAAGCACTCCGAATTTGTTTCGACTAGATTATTGAGAATCAGCTTGGAAATGTTTCTAATTTTACCTCGCATTTGTTTGCACGTTTCAGTTTATCGACTTTCATACCGAGTTGAATATCATTTCTTTAAACCTTTTTTTTCTAAATTTATTGGGCAGCCCGTTGTAATGTAAATATAAAAAAGTAATTTGCTTGTGTAGTATCTACTAGATTTTATTTTATTTTATTTTATTTTATTTTTTTTAATCAAAATAAGAAAAGTTTAGACGTCTAAAAAAGTTTCAAGATGAGACGTCACTTTTTCATGACAAATGATGTCTTTGGGTAGTAAGTGTAAGTCATTTCAGACAGCTGTACCCTAATCAAGTAATGGTACATATTTACCGAAAATTGTAATTTGAATTCACTTGATAGGTGAACACAGACTCGAAAACAGAAATAGCAAACTCATTGCAATTGCACGAAGAAAATTAGATTGTAGAGTTGCCAAGTCGAGTCGTGTATGCAATACATTTTTTCCCTCTTTTCCTTTCCCCTCTTTTTGCTACAATTTCGCTTTTATTACCCTTTTATACGAAACAAATTTGGTAAGACTCCGAAAAAGTTACAAAAAAATTGTTTGGCGAGCACACACGCGGTTTAATACGAACATAAAACGAGATTTAAATTGACGTAAGATTTAATTTCTTTGATGTGCTAAACATGCAGGGTGGACACGAAGAAAATTGAGTTAACGGTACAGGGCGTGCGCACAATTGGGTAACGGATGCGTTTTATTAAACTTTTCCTGGTTGGAGGATGGTATTAAAACGAGTTATTAGATCACTAAAGATTAATTTAGTTTTTTGGGGGGTGTGGGCATGGAAGTTGGGGTTATGGTAGCAATAAAGTGGAGAAACTAATCAGAATCGGAAAAGGTTTGTCGGATCAAGACGGACAAATTTGTCAGCGCAATGATGATTCACACGAGAAATGAAACCGAGAAACGGGTTGGGGAGGAAATTGAAAGCACAACCCAAGATGATGGTCATGTGGAGATGCAAGTTGCTTGTAAAGGGCTTCGTTTTTCATTTTGCTACAAACGAGATATTTTTTCTTCTCGTTTTATACCGGGGAGAAGTTTTTAAGTTCGCGAGTGATGGCTGTTTCTATTGTATATTCGCACATTGCTGCTGTTTTTTTGCTGAATGTGTTTGCGGAAAAAATTATTACATTTCATTTGTGAGTGTCGTTTTCCAAAACGGGTCGATGGTTGCGCGTAGTTATGTAAATACGGGTGTGAAGATTTGAAGGAGGGAAGACGGAAGAAAGTGGATTTCGAATTAGCACTCGTCAATTAGCGGTCGTGGCCAATTGGCATTTGTAAAAGACATTTTTGAGTTATCTTGGCAGCTGTTGGGAGTTAGTTAGTTGTCTTGGCTATTAGCCACGTTGCGTTTCCTGCTGATGAAGCAATTTGATTTTTTTTTCTTAAGAACGTTTTAACTCACTCGCTCATACGGCTGCCAATAGGTTTTGCTGTGGAGAAAAGAAGAAAAAAAAAGTTGGCAGAAATTTCGTACCAAACTTGTCAACTACAAATACAATTTTTTTTAATATTTTTTTATTTGGTATATAGTTTGATGCGATGGGTTTTTGTGTAAAAAGGCTTGTACATATATTTTACTTTTTATTACTTGTTTTTGAAAACAAAAGCTGTGCTGTGAATGTATTTGCTCGTCCTGTCAGCACTGCGAAACGAAGAAGAAGAGAGAGAAAGGAATTGTTGTTCATAAATAAAGATTTTTATGTTCATCCTGAATCCGCTTGACATATTCCTGCAATGTAGGGACAGAAGGAGTAGTGCAAAAATGGATTTCTGTCAAGGTACTGAATGGCTGCGAGCTAAAAAAAAAAAAGATAAATTGCAGAGTGGATGTTTATATGGCAAAACATTTGTCCGATTTTTATTCCGCCAAGAAATGAAGTCGGCAGAAATGAGTTTGCTTTGTATACGGTCATTTGAGGACGCAGCCGAGCGCATGAGATGAAGATTGCGACATCTGGACAATGCAAATTGAGCAAGATGAATTGGGCCTATCACGCACAAACTTTTGTTTACTCGTACGAGGTCATTTTTCTAATTAATTCGAGTAATTAAGTGCGAGTGTGCGTTTCGTTTAAAATTCACCACCCGACTAATTAAGGTTTTTTCTTTTTTTTTTTCTTTTTCTTTTTTTTTTTTTTTTGAATAAACAATCAGAAAAAGGGGGGTGGGGGGGATTGGAAAAACAGTTGTTTCCATTTTGGTTTGTTCCAGCAAAGTGAGCATCAGCTGGGGCAGAGATGATGACGAAGAGGCGCGGAGGCGGGAGTGATTCCAGTTGGTCATTTGTGGGCTTGGCGGTGATGAAAGTTTGGAAACTAGCAAACCTCTCTCCTCTTGCTTCCATCGTATTTTAGGCGTGTGCATCTCCCGATGGGATTAAGGCCCATACCCAAGGGTTGGTAATGGCTACTATAAGCTATTGCTTGGTTTCTTGACATATTTTTATATCTGCCGAGAAGCATGCGGGCTGGAAGGAAGGAATGGTGCAGCCGACTCGCTAATGCAGATTGGTAAGTTGTGACGCGCGTCAGTGACTTTGCTGTTAGTTAAATTTATTAGTGTGATCAATTTTTTTTTTTTTTTTTTTTTTTTTTTTTTTTTTTTTTTTTGGGGGGGGGATTATATTAGGGAGATGATGTTGTGTCGCCAATGAAAGTTTTCTCCGAAAATAAAGTTTGTGGATTTAATGTTGCGGTTTACGGCGTTGGGTCTTTTGTGCAAGTTCTTAGTACTGTCACACAACAAATGTTTTGAAAAATCTGCTGCAAGTTGAGGTTTAAGGCGGTTTTCTTCGCTTTAAGACTTGAAGCTATGCTAATTATTATATAATGATTTTTTTTTTTTGCTCGGGCATTTTTAAGCGGGGAAAAAAAATCATTTATTCGATTTGTCAGTTTGTTAAAGCTATTTTGGAAAGGGAAGAGAGAATAAAGGATGTTTTTTTTTTTTTAGGTTTTTTTTAAAAAGTGTTTGTCCTTTTTATTTCTCTTGAAAAATCGATCAAATTTTCATTTAAAAATTGTGTTCCGAGTAAATTTGCGGCTAAATTTGATGCGTTCGTTATAGAATATAAACATTTGTTGTCGTAGTGATGTTTAGTTAGTGACAAAGATTAAAGCAAATAGTGGGTTTGACCAAAATTGCCGTCCGTGTTAGATTAGAAGTTTAAAATCAACACATTTCGTGCGTTTGAGCTTTAATTTTTACATTTAATGAAGCATAAAGACCGAAAGCTGTGCCGCAAATGTACTATTATAGTTAGTAATGTTAAATATGTGGTTGCTAATGTTTGGCCACAATTTTTAGTTAAGCCGCTCTTAGAAATTAGAATTACTAAAAGCTGGTACGAATTTAAAGTCGTTGCGAATGACGCACAACAGTTTCCACATTGCTGCGATTTCCATTTGATTATTTGCTCTTTTTTTCTCTCTCCAATGTTTGCACGAAAAACTTAATTAGATTATTTATTTCTTTTAGTGATTTATTTATTTTGCTGCACGTCTTAATTTATTGCTACGTTAATTTAGTCTATGCAAGTTCTCTAATTAGTTTCCGATTACAAATTGATTTTTTTTTCTGCTTGTTAATGTAAAGCCATGTTGTTTGTTGGTCATTTATAAATGTTCTCCATATTTAATGCTTTTTGTATATACAAATCCGTTACGAGTGTACTTAACTTACGGATATTACCGCAATAAATCATCTCCAAACGTTTGCACTAAGCATATTAAATGCATGCAAAATGCATGAAAATGGACAATGTGATTTATTTTGTATCTTATGCCGTTAGTAATTATTGAAATTGCAATCATATTCAGGTCAAAAATTTGATTTGAGAAAGCCGCAAATTGCATTAGGTTTTGTAATTACATTAAGATAGCTCGTGGACCATGATTGGACAATTGGTTCCACGTCGCGTCGTACAAACTTGGTTACAAAAGTTAAGAAAATTGCGAGTGGAAGTTGAGTTTTTTTTTTTTCCGGGTGAATAAGTGGTCCTAAAGTAACCCGGGCTTCATTATTGTTATTAAAGCGCTCATCAATTAGTGCTGCAGCGGCCTTGTGTGTTTTAGACTCGAGTATAAACGGTAGAAGCAAAGGACGTTTGGCGCAGCGATATTTTCCTGCTTAATTTGTCTCCGAGCTCGGTCCATTGTGCGAAGCCATCTCGTCGTTAGTAGGTGGTTTTACCCAACTGCACTCCTGTTGCTTCCATTCGCCTTCACGACAAGATGTGGAAAGGTGAAAGACACCGGTCTACGAGCTAATTAACTGATCATGCGGCCAGCGAGGCACAGAGTCGATTTAAACGTTTGCATTAAAGCGCGAGTGAATTGAAAATAGAAAGCGTGCAAATTGGTGCGCATTTGCGAGTGAAAAGAAAAATTGGTGCGTCGATGTTTGCGATATTTTTTGGACGCTCGTTTTTGTCGTTTTGTGTTAATACATCTGCTGTGGTTTGAGCACGTTTTTCAGTTGGCATTAGTGGATGCCAGTGTTGTGCGTGTCTCTGGCCTTTGGTACGATCGATACGGCGCGCAGGCTGATGGGAGGGTGGGCGGGAAAAGGAGCTCGGGAGTGAGGCAGTGTCGACCGAGTCGAGTGCTTTCGTACTCGCGCGTGTGCCAGACGCGTGCTTCGTCTCTAGACAGGATTTTTGTTGTGAATCAGACGGGAGGTAGAGGTGATGGTGAATAAGTTGTTAGAGAAGTGTGTACGATTAGTTGTGCGTATTCGTTTTCCAAAAATTCGGCTGTATCGCAGGAATAAAATCAAGTACATGAAGGTAGGTGAATTATAATTAGTGGAAATTAATATTTTGATTTATTTGAAATTATTTTTTCGAATAAATTGATAGAATAATTAACGGAAATGATGTTTATTTAAAAATAAAAATTTTAATTGTTTGTTTGGGATTTGGGAGTTGTGGATAAAAGTTGAGTATATTTGATGTAAATGAAAATGGTTTGTTTTTATTGGGTTTTTAATAATTTGAGTTTATTTTAATCCCTTTTTTGTGCGGTTTGGGAGAGGAATGGGATGGGGAGATAGTCGAGAGGTAAATTGGTTTTTATGTTTGTTTTCATATTTTATATTTTAATCTCGGGATTGTTTGAGTTGATTAGGTTGGAGAAGAAAGTTACATTTACATTTCGATGGCGCGCGTCGTTTTCGCTCCAGATTTGCGATTTTCTTTTAAATGGTGTCTCTCACATCCGTTTCATTAGTTTGTTTGCAATTTCCTCCGAAGTGACATTGTATTTATCTGCTTTATTCTGCAAACTGAAAGGGATTGGTTTGGCTAATGGTGGGAAATTTATAGCGTTCTTCTCGACACTTTTTAAATAAACTGTTGCGAAATCGCAAAAGCTTTTTTTTTTTTTTTTTAATTTAAATAAGTTGAGAATTTTTTTTGAGATTGCGCAGATGAAAAATGTTTGGTGAAATACTTTTTTTTGTGTAATGCAAAAAAAAGTTTCCGACTCAATGCTTGACACTGCTTAAAACCGACACATTTATTTTCTGTATGTAATCTCAATATTTATTTAATCATTTCTTAAAACGATTTTTTTTTTTGTTAGAAAGTTATGGGAAAATTTGCAACCTGGAATTTCGGTTTGAAATGAGAAACAAAATTCATTCGCAAATTAATATTAATATATATATATTTATTTATTTATTTTTGTTTTGGTTCTGGTTTATTAGTAATTTCGCGATGATCTACGTGTAATGGGTTGAGATATAGGGAAAAGCGCCATTAAATCGTTTGTTAGATCGACAATGTAACTCAATAAATTTTCCACTCGATGTGTTCTTTGGCAGGTAGAGAGACGTGGCCAACTTGATGTTTTTCTGTTTGTTTTTCCAAACACGTACAGCGGCGCTTTGTTTCATATTGTATTCGCGAGAGATTTATCGTATACTGACGTAATGTTTACTCATTTCAAAAAAAAAAAAAAAAAAAATTAAATAAATTTTGGCTCGTTTCTCCTTCAAATTGAACATCTAATTTAAAAGAGAAATTATTGACGCATTTTTGTATTGGCGTCACTCCTACTCGTTGTAAATGACAACAGACGACATAGAAGTGGAAAACGATGTTATTTTCTCTTCGATTCCAATCGTTACTTGTTACTTTTGCTGTATATAACTTTGTTACCATCACTGATGAGAAGGGAACGCGGCAGAAATGGTATTTTTTTGAGTGTAAATTGTTTCGTGAAGTGTCTTTGTGCACGAGACAATTTTTGCTTTTGTCCGAGCTACCCCCGCTGGATATTCGAGCATTTTTTTTTTCCAAGTTAAGGTCGTGCTCTGTCGGCAAATGTTTTCTCGACACATCTTTGTGATTCAGCAAGGTATGTCTGTATCATTTCCTATTTTCCTTTGTCATCACATATTGGTAATGGCTCGAGTTACTGAGGGGGAGCAAAGGGGAAGAGAAAAAAATTATTGCGAGAAGTTGTAGAGGAAATAAAATTGAAACTTGTTTGAGAGAGAAATAAGCCTTTAGAAAACACTCCATTGTGAATGCTTGACTTATCAGGTCAAGATAGACCTCTGAGGGGTCATAATTCAAGTGGTGCTACTTCTTTTTATATTTATTTGTGAGTGCGAGAAGTAAAAAAAGTGTTGAAACTATTCTTTTCTCTTGTTCTCGTGACATTTTTACTCTCCATTAGATGTGAGATGAGCACATGAGGAAAACCTCTTTTCGTGCCCCTGAGATTTCCTTTCTAGCTACACTGCAGGGCAGCTGGAATTATTTGCGCCGAGAAAAATAAAATTAATGAACTAAGATAGAAGAATTGATTTTTTTTTAAATCATAGTTTGAATGCGTTTTTTTAATTTTACATTTTACGTTTTTTAATTTTTATTCTATTTGCACGCCGGGATTTTTTTAACGAGATTAGAAAAAGTAATTTTTTTTTTTTTTTTTTTTAGTATTTTTTTTTTCTTCTTTTAAAAAGTGGGTTGGGTTAAAGTATTTCATTTTGCTTTAATTAAAATTCTATTTAAATTTTTTTTTTAGATTTTTTTTTTTTTTAATTAATCGGTTATTTTGTTGACACAATATTAAATTAGCATCACGCATCAATTACTTCATTGTGTCTTTGTCTGCAACGACGCAATCATTATGCGTTTCATTCTTAAAGGGGTCACGAATGAATTGACGTAAGAAAAGGAAAGCATGTTTTCAATTTTTGTCAGCGTAAATACATAATTTATTTCGAGATTAAATTTTGATACGTCAATCAAACGAAAGGATTTTGGTGTAGAAAGCTGTTTTAATCAATGGGATTCTTTGGAGTGTTTTGTTGGCGCTTGTTTGGTTTGTATTTATAGAAACGTCTGCAGTATTATCTTGTCCGTTAAATCGAGTCAATTAAGAGAATTGGACAAGAGAAGTGATTTCGAAGGTGTTTGCTAAAGGTTTTCTTTTCTTTTTTTTTGTTCTTTCTGTATTCATTCTGTTCTCTTTAATGTAAAAAAGTCTTGCAACAGTTTTGTTTGAAAATTTTATGAAAGGCTGAGAATATACGACGTGGACCAAAAAAACCTCATAAGATTAAAAACAAGTTAGGACTGAAAAGTTAAATGAAATAAAATATTTATTTTTAACCGAGGAATTAAAGTTGACGCAGGAAGTGGTTTTCTGGGTGCATTTACAAAATTGCATTTCTTCTAAGGTGTGTTCGCAAGTTTTGTTTTTTCTGTTTTAGGTGTTTGTGCTTTTGCTGTTTGTATTTTTAACACCACAAAATAAATAAAAACAAACGCTTAAAACACTTGAAACACGACTTTTTGAATGCAGCTAGTGTTGCACACTAAAGAAAGAAATTTTACCTGAGTTATTTGTACTAAAATTTACTGTTTTTGTAAACGTGCATCAAAAATCACATCTCAGATTTTTACGGCGGTTACGTGTAAGCGGAGGTTTACTAAACAGTAAAGCGGTATATTGTATGAATGTAAATGCCAAACTTATGCAACAGCCATCACGTTTATACAGCCATAAGCTTACAGTGTTCTATTTCTTGCAGCGCTCTTCGTATACAGTCCATAGGATTTCTTATGGCTATCTGAATGTCCTAAGAATGTCCACCATGTTAAGCTAGGATCACACTTAAATTCTTAGGCAACTAAGTCTGGTTAGGTGACCTTGTTTCGCGTCCTTGTCTGATTTAAGATAGTGTTTCTATGGTAACCGCAAAAAACATCTGCCACTCATCTCTGGCGGGATTTTCTGTGGTTTTCCAGTTCGTGGTGCAAATGCAAGGTCGGGTCCTCATAACCTCGTGTTGGGGTCGTGGCCGTGTTAAGTGGAATAAATACGAATACAATTAATGCAAGTGCTGTGGCAACTACCTAACGTTGTTTAATAGCGGATGGCCCGGCCAGGAACGGTCGTGCTGTGGTGACAACATAATCTCATTGGTTGGTTGCTGCATTTTATCGAGATGCAAGTGTGGACCATGCGTTTTTTGATGCAGTCATTGAACTTAACGGGCCTGCAACATTGCTTTGCAGGTTTCTTTTATTCATTTTTTCGTTATTAATTGGAAGAACGAGAGGAAATACAGTACGGCCACTTTAAATTGCTACTTAGATTTTATAGTAATTATGAAAACATGGTCTAATGATAATGACTTAATTAGTTCATCTCTTAGATTTATACAAAATGTCTTGTGAGATTTTTTTTTCTCTTTTAAATAAGTGGAAGAAGGAAGTAATGAAATTAGAATAGGGTAGCTGGTTTTGTTACAACTTGGTTGGAATTTCATCTTTAAATTTGAAATCCATTAGATAGCGGAAATGTATTTTTTTTTTTCTTTTTTTTTTTTGGTATTTATTAATTCATGGGTCATTTGCTCAGGCTGCACTTTTGAGGGGGAAAAGTTGAGTAGAAAAATATGATTGGAAGCAAAAGATTGATGCGTTAAAAATGCAAAGGTGTTGTTGCTTACTCGCGTTAACACGTGGTATCTGCACATGAGATAAAGCTGAGCTCGACAAATGTGGGAAAATGGGCTCGTTTTAGTTTTCTCCATTGGCTATTTAAAGAGCTCGTTTGCGTAGCCTGGAGGGGCATTTTCCACGCGGTCTTAGCTTGCTAAATATGTTGGCATAGACATTTTTATTAAGGACGTTGAAATGAAGTCATCTATTCCATTTGAGTAATCAGTAATTGAACAGCTGAAAAGTGTGCTGCAAAAGCGGGCAAATTAAAATTGAAATTGCACAATGAAGGAAAGTTATTCCATTTCTTTAGTTTTAAAATCCTCTTAGATATTTTGTTTATTTATTATTTAGTCGGCGGAATGGACAGATTTTATTCATGGAATGACTTTTGCAGCGACATTTTGAACCAACATCATATTTTATGTATTGGAATTGAAATTATGCAGGTCACGGCTTTAAAGGAAAATTCGAAACTCTACATTACTCCTAATGCGTTTTTTGCTCGATTTCAATGAGTTTACTCCATTCCATTTTCTTTGCTCACCCCCCCGGAGCTCACATATTGCTATTAAAGTATACCGTGTCATTGAATTAAACATCCGCAGATTTAAATTTACTTATTTGTTTACTTTTTGTACTGGATATGCAAAATGGAGTGGGATAATCTCCCACTTGAGATTCGCAGGTAATTCTTTGACTTGTTGATGTCGTTCAGTGGCGTAAGTGTGGGAAGAAGAGGGGGCGGACGTTTTTCGCGAGTCGAAACACCCACCAGTCTGATTAGTGGTGATGGTGACTAAGTCTCAGATTGTAGCAATTTGATCTCGTTAAGTGCAAGTATTGTGATTTTAAATCGTTTGTTTTTGCTTTTCTGAGGTGAGTTAGAGTATCAGCTTTTTTTTTTGGCATGCAGACCACACAAAATAACATTTTAGAATGTGAGCTACAGGCCATGTTTTCTTGAATAAGTGAAAATTCGAATTTTATTTTTTTTGGCGAAGTTGTCGGGGAATCGGGCTCGAATTTTGGAAAACGTGGGAAAAACAGGAAACCAAAAACCTGCTGGCGTTAGGTAGAATATTCAGAGTTTAACGGCAGTGTGATTTGTCAAGTAAACGGCTAAATGTGCGTTATTTGTGATGCACGTGCGCTATAAATACAAAACAGTATCCCAACACCACTTTTATTTTATGAACTTCTTTATTCAAGAAGTACACATATTTAGCATGAATACCGGATATGTGGATGAGGGCCAACTTTAGACAGGAAAAAAAAACCTAAGGTATGAATGTGGGCACGCCTTTTGCAATATTCATGTAGCGATGCATTTCTTAGACACATGGGCGGCATGACGTATCAGTGAAGTATTCTTTTTATCGGTGTTGACACGATTGTGTAATGAGCCTCTACCATTGATACGAGAACAGGGCGTATGAGATGAGATTTGCCACTTGAATTCCAGATTGGCTGAATATGGCCCCCATTTTATATCTGTTTTATCTTTCCGAGTCTGAATAACGGCGCTGTGGGCAATTTTTCTTTTCTTTTTCCGTTTCTTCTTTTTTTTAAAAAAAAAAAAAAAAAAAAGGATAGTTCGTGCAGGTTCAGCTAGGCGGTAGCACTGATCAGATAGTGTATTGCCAATGCGCTGCAGAGAACATGCGGAATTTGAAATGCTGGATTCAATTTAGTTGAATGCGAAAGCGAAATGCATTGAGTTAATTTTATTTGAATTTTATCTGATTGTTTTTTGTGCTTGAGCGATCATGTCCTATCAATGTTTTTCTCTTCCGGATGATCTCGTCCATTGAATTGGTAGGCATTTTGCCAGTAAATTTTTCTTTTCTTCAGGTCGACTGCGCGTCGGGACCGGGATGGAGGTGGCAGTTATTGAAAAATTCACGTTGCACTCCAATTTGGTTATTCACCGTTTTTCAGTGTCGCTTGTAAATCAAGCGAAATGGCTGCTGTCGGGGAAAGTCTGGTCGGGTCGGGTCGGGTTGGGTCACGAGGGATAAGGGTCTCGGACTTTTGGCCAATATTTTCAGATATCAAGTCAGGTCGTTAAAGATTCAACGATTAATGCGCGTTTTAACAGCTTGCACCGGGGAATAAATCACACGGGGTTGTTGGGGATATTTGATCGTTTCATCATTTTCCCGTGCCAATACACGGGGCAGAGCGTTTTAGACGGAAAAGTTGAATTATTTTACTTTGGAGACCTCGAAAACCGTTTTTTATTAAAGATATTTTTTTTTCCCTCTTTTTTTTTTTTATTATAGCTTTACGACAGAATAAACACCAAGACCCACACCCCTATTAAAAACCAACCAACGGATGGATTGCAGAAAGCAAAAGAAGTAAGTGATTGAAATTCCGCGGTGTGTCCATCAATTTTTCAGCGTTTAAAATTGTATACACAAGGTCAGTGATACGCGGGAGCGTTCGGTTCTTCGCTGGGCTGGGAAATTATTACTCATACTGAGCCGTAAAAAGAAATAATGGCAGTGCTAGACATGAAAAATAAGGAAAAGAATTAGACACTGCAGGCTGTTCCAACCTTAAATAATTTACTGCTCCGAGCAAATGGCTAATAAATGCAGCATAACCTATCTGTTTGTGGAGTTTTATATATTTTTTTATCTGATCTAAATGCTGATTTATAACGGTAATGAAAATATCTAATTGCACATGCAGATTTCAAACACTGACAAAGTTTGGCAAGGCTCAGAAGCGTAAATTCTAGATAGTCGTTTGGTCGAGAAATTTTTGCAACTGTTGCAAATTGTGACTGAAGTGCTCCATTCATGGTAGAAAAGATTCTGAAGAATTTTATAGGACATTTGTAGGGAGAGGTGGCGCAAACCAAGACCAATACAACTGAAGCTGGTGGTGGGCGGGGACATTGTGAAAATAACTTCTTCTTGAAGAAAATTTGTTACAACCAAAAGCAATGAAATGCGGAGTGGTACTTTGAATAGCCAACATCTACATTTTGTAGAACTGAATTCCCACCCGCAGTTCCAAATGTCATAACTAAAATTACACCTATAAACTCGAGTTTCGTGACATCGTTTTAAATCAGTTTTGTTTTTCAACTTTTGTTGTTGTTGTTGTTGTTGTTAATCAAAAATTGCCACTACTTTGCGCTTTAGTGTATTTTCTTTTATCAATTGTTCAAATCGTTAGTTTTATATCCCCTAACCGGTGAAAACAAAGACGTAGAAAGGAAGTAGTTCACTATTGAGTAAAATAATTAATTACCGAATAATAGAAGGCCCGGCCCCGAAGCACGTGCTTAATCTGCCTCGCGGATAATCTGTCGTTGCTTACAGTGCTTAGTACCCAGATAGAGGACGTTAATGAAAAATTTTCCGAAGAAACTACCAAATGTGGTAATTTTGGACAACATGTTGATGAGATTGAGGCTAGAATTATGGCATGTTTTAGCGTTGCAAACTCGAGATCAGAGTTCGCTGTGACAGCTTGCCTCGGCCCATTACCACATTTGACGGTATTGTTTGTGTCCTTGATGAATTTCGGACCACTAAACAAGGGAGACTCCAAGTGGAAAATGCTAATGAGAGAGAGAGACCCCCTTCTCATAACATTTTGTTCCAATGAGTCTCGTTGAACCCTTCTCATAAAATTTCCTTACAATGAAGCTCCTTGTCAACAATCTCCCACGACTTAATGAATCTCACTTGACCCCGAGTTCGAATAATTTGTTTTTGAACTTTCATGGCTAAATATGGTTGTTGGGATATTTCTTTAATCTGGCAATTGATGGCGCTGCTGCATTGTGGTGAACTTCGCAGTTCATAGATGGCGCTAGTTGCAGCAGGAAATATTTTGCTGGAGAAACAGACGCAGACGGGATTATCTAAACGTTCTTGTTTAATCTCTCAAGTGTGAACTCTGCAAGGGCATTGAAAGGTCTAACTCAATTTGGTGGCGCAATAAATGAACGTTTGTCAGACTCGATTGGTTCGAATCTGAATGAAACTCATTTAGCGAAAAGCAAAGGAGAGAACAGTGAGACAGAGCTGGCTATACTTTGCCAGATAAGTCGTGGAGTGTTTATGATTCTTGGCACAAATGAAATGCTTACTGAAGCTTAATTGTGCCGAAAATCGATATACGTGTGAATGGACCAACAGTAAAGGCAACAAGAAGCGGAGCAGAAGGTGGAAGTTTTTGTTGATTGAACTTAAAGCGGTCCGTTCATGCGCACATATTAGCTGAAAGATATTTTAATTAAAACGGTTATATTTGCTTGAAATATTTTTTTTTTTTTTTTTTTAAAATGAAAAAGAAAAAAATATTCGATTAAAAAGTTAAAAGATTTATTTAATTAGATTTTTCTACTTTTTCTCCAGGTCTTGGAGTCTCTGAAAGAGTTCGAAGAGGAGACATTGGAAGAAGTGGAGGAATTGAGGCTGATTCTGAACAAACCACATCTGAGGGTAAAAAAAGAGGGAATTTTATTGTCACTTATGGCCAATAGATGTAGCATCGAGTCGAGTGGGATGGGTCTCTAGCGGTGTGGGTGAACTTGTTTGGGAGTTCTAATTTGGGAGAGTGAGTAATGTGGCTTTTGCTTCTCGAGGATCTTTTACACGCTCGAGTGAGAGATTGAGGGGAGGAATTGGAAGTATTTTTTCATGGAAATGAAGGTACAGTACAGTTTGAAACAGTTTGAACTCCAAACTCTTTGATGTGGCAATTTGGCTGGGCCAAAGCCACATGACTGGCTGAGCTAAATTGGTTCGCCTTTAACACGAAGATTTCTCTGAATGTCTTTTTCTTTCCAATCTTACGTCTGGAATACAGAACTGGTTGAGTGATGATAAGTCATGGCATCTCGTATTAACTTTTTCGCCTCGTGCCAGTCTCATCTGTTTGACTAGTAAAACTTTTTGTACTTTGATACCGCTCAGATTGAGCTTATTTTTCATGTCAACCGGTCCGAATGATAACGAGCCAGTGAGGAATTGTGGCCTCTCTTTGAGAATGCCGTTTGCTTGTCTTTCGCAACCCTCCTCACCATTTTATCTTCTAATGTATTTTTTTTTTGCCCCCGCTCTATTGTGTTAAAATATCATTGATTATTTTTTTTTTTATTTCTTTTCTTTTTTTTTACTTTTTTTTCTTACCTGAAAGTTTTGAAATCTTATCACGTTTGGAATAGTTGTCAAGTTGCCTTTGGGTTAAGTTAAAGCAATTTTTCTTGTTTTAAAGAGGGACTTTTGTATCTAAATTTAGCTTAGTGCGCACTTACGTTTCGGTTTTAATTAATCAATGACTGCATGCTGACATGTGTTATTAAAGGTCAAGTATTTATCTTTTTAACTCCTATTTAATTTGAAGTGGACGTTTGGAGATGAGAAGAATAAATGAGATGAAAATGAGTAGAAACATTTTTCTTTTGCTCATTTTAACTAATGAATATTCCAGGTTTCAGCTTCTAGGGGGTTGGGAAAAATATTTTTTTTTGTTGTAATATTTTGTTGATTGGTGTGCCAGATGTGTAGCAACTGAATCATTAGATGGTTTATTAAATTATTCCTCTTCTGTCTTCTTACATGTCCCGCAGCATCGCTGTGCAATTTGTGTAATTGCTCTTCATCTGTTGATTAGAATGACAAAGTCGTCTTCGTGTTGTAATGTCTGGCACTTACAGGCCAATGTGTTCGTTAGTCTGGAGTTTAATCAGCTTAATGTTGCCCTATTTAGCCATCATTTTAGAAGGCGGAAATATCGCGGTTTTATAAAAGTATTAAACTAACACAAAATACACAACGCGACATAACTAGTTCCAAACGGGCAAACGGTAGTTTTCGGAGTAAAGTGTTGTGTTTATTTCATCATTTGCATTCATAATTTAACATATTTGATAAGAATCTGAATCGGGTTTATAAATTAATAAAATACTCACAATTTATGAAGATTGTATCGCCGCCGGTTTCATCTTCGTGGCGCCGTGTGTTTATTGTCTTAAGCGCGGGATTGAGCAGATGTACAAGGACAGAAATCATCGACACTCGATCCTTTCTAGTTATCAATTAGAAATAATACCTCAGTGCATTGGATAACGAGTTTCTTTTGTCGTTTGTATTCAGCTGAAAGAAATCTCTTAGAGTTTATCAAAATAAGTGTTTTGCAGCGCATCAAACTAGGAAAGAGTATAAAATTGAAAATGTAGCCGCAGCCAGGAAATTTGTTTATCTTTGTCCCTGGAGCTTCGCGGTAATTCACAAACAAATGAAGTTTTAACTTCTCAGAGAACAAAAAAATTGAGAAATTGGAAATTTTCTCTCAACTACCGTAAATACATCAGCATCCCGCACCGATTCAACTCGGGTTTAAATTTACTAAAACAACTGAATTCAATATCTAAATCGATCAAGACGACTAAATCCAATATCTAAATTGACTAAAAGGACTAAATTCAATATCTAAATTGACCAAAACGACTAAATTCAATATCTAAATTGACTAAAACGACTAAATTCAATAT